>SEYY01004828.1:62500-120000 GCA_009176605.1 Armadillidium nasatum
TAAAATACCAACAGAGTTAGGGGAAAAGTCGAGAACCTGGTCAAATTAAAGGTCGACGTGACCTGATACACGGCGTTTGAAGGTGTATAAGTCATAGGAAGTTGATAAAATAGATGAAGGAAGCGTGTCCCAGACTTTACCAGTAAAGTATATGTAAGATTGAGCATAGCGGTTAAGTCTGGGGTCAGAGAGCTGGACAGAGAAAGGATGAGACTGTGTAAAAACGAGTCGCACGAACTCTTCTCAATGGAGGAGGTATGCGACGAGAGAGTTCAGAAGAGCAGTGTCCATTGTAATAGCGATAGTATAAAGAGAGTGACAGGACAATTCGACGGGAAGAAAGAGATTGGAGAAAGTTAGTGAGAGCAGGAGAGTTGATAAGGCGAAAAGCCCTAGACTCCACGTTTTCCAGAGGAGCTGTATGAGTGGAACCACCCCAGATAAGTGAGGTTTACTTCATACAGGGGCGAACAACACCCCTATACAGAGCAAGCAACTGGGGTGGACTAAAGAAATGTTGTAGGCGCCTCAGAACATCCAACCTCTTAAAAGCTTGTTTAGGAAGAGAAATAATGTGATCTTTCTAAGAAAGATCACGAGAAAAAGAAACACCAAGAATATTAAGGAGAGATGAAGGTTTGAGTTGAGTGTTTTCGAAGAAGATATCATAGTTGTGTGGAAGATTGTGTCGGGTAGAGAGATGGAGGAATTGAGTTTTTGAGGCATTGAAAACGACAATCTTTTCTCTGCCTCAATTTGAAATGCGAGATAGATCAGTGGTTAGTTGCTCCAAGGCCATCTTCCTTGCTTCTATTAACTGTTGTTGGGAGGGGCGCCTTTCAAAATGAAAAGAGTAATGAAGGGTGGAGTCATCGGCATAGGAGTGGATAGGAGATGAAGTAATAGAGAGGTCATTAATGAAAAGCAGAAAAAGTATTGAGGATAGAACAGATCCTTGAGGAACAAAACTATTAATAGATTTATATGATGAACGGTGGCCGTCTACAACTGCTGCTATAGAACGATCAGAGAGAAGGTCACAGAGAGAAGGATAGATTACGAAAGAGGGAAGTTTGCAAATCAAAGCTTTGTGCCAAACTCTATCGAAAGCTTTCGATATGTCCAGCGCGACAGCAAAAGATTCACCGAAATGCCGAAGAGCGGAGGACCAAGAGTCAGAGAGAAGGGAGGGAAAGGAGATCACCAGTAGAGCGTTTCTTACGAAAGCCATTCTGGCGATCGGAGATAATAATTAGAAGAATTGAAATGTTTCCAAATCTTCCTGTTAAGGATAGATTCGAAAACTTTAGAAAGAACTGAGGTTAAAGAAATAGGACGATAGTTAGAGGGTTGAGAGGGGTTCCCCTTCTTCGGCACAGGCTGAATGAGCGCACGTTTCCAGCAAGAAGGGAAGGTTGAAGTAGAAAGACATACGAAAAAGTTTACCAAGACAGGGTGCAAGCTTGGAAGCACAAGTTTTGAGAACCACAGGAGGGATACTATCAGGGCCGTACGCTTTCAATTAGTGTTACACTCAGAGAGAGAAGAAGTGACGTCTTTAGAAGAAATTATAATTTTAGGCATAAATGAGTTGGAGGGGGTTGAAGTAGTAGGAACAGCTCCGGAATCGTCTAAGGTTGAATTAGGAGCAAAAGTTTGAGCGAAGACTTCAGCTTAAGAGGAAGGCAAAACAGTTACTGTACCGTCAGAAGATACTAGAGGAGGGAAAGAGGAAGAAGCAAAGTTAGAGTTGGCATTTATGGCACAATGCCAAATATATATATATATATATATATATATATATATATATATATATATATATATATATATATATATATATAATATATATATATATATATATATATATATATATATATATATATATATATATATATATATAGGGTGATTCAAAATTTTTGTAAAAATTTTTGGTAACTGATAAGACAAGCAAACATAAAGGTAAAAGTTCATATAAAAGTATCACATAATGTGCTTAGTTTTTCGTCTTGTTGTCTGTATGTGTTTGTTACTAAATATCTTGTATCTACGAAAGCAAGTAAGTTACAAACTCTAAATTTAAAAATTTAAATTTAAATTTAATTTTGCAGAACATAAGCATACTGTATCTAAAGCACCTACAAATGATGTCAAAAGACTAAAGATAATGTTGAAAAAGACCTCCGTTGTTCCCAATGCACGAGTCCAGGCGTCTTCTCATCGATTGTCGGAACCCGTTCAAATATTCCAGTAGTCTGTTTGATCGTTTCGATTCCGTTCATAACCCTTAATCGTAGGTCTTCAACGGTATCGATTGGAGAAGAGCATACTAAGATCTTTAAATGTATCCAAAGGATTTAGGTCTGGTGACCTTGCTGGCCACGGAACTGGGCCAGCCTCGACCTATCCATTGATTGGGAAAGGTGTCATTCAGGTGTTCACGAACTAAAGTGTGCAGGAGCCCCATCATGCATAAACCACATATAGTGACGCAACTGAAGACGTACATCATAAAGCAAGGTACGGAGCTCATGTTTCAAAAAGTTTAAGTAGATTATGCCATTTAAAATTCCTGCCCAAATGTTTACCGAAAAATGATGTTGTGAACGATTCTGTTTGATGGCATGAGGATTCTCGTCTGCCCAAATGTGTTCGTTATGAACGTTAACGATAGATGTTCTTGTAAAGTGAGCCTCATCTTTAAATAAAACCTTCGATAAAAAGTTTGGGTCAATACATTTGTCCAAAAACCATTGACAAATAACAACACGAGGAGCATAGTCACGTGGCAATAGAGTATGCACCTGTTGGACGTGGTACGGGTGCAACTGTTGCTCGTGCAGTAACCTCCAAATACCAAATACTAGATTGGTTCAAATTAAACTGTAGTGAAAATTTGCGCGTGCTCTTTTCAGGATGCTCAGATTAAGAACTAATTCTTCTAAATCAACAGTCCTAGTAGATCGGGGTCTGCCTGCATTAGTGTGATCTTTGGACTGCAAATAACCTGTTTCAGACAGGCGTTGATGAATAGTGGCAAAAAAAACCTTGCGCTTGGACAAATTCGGTTGGGATATTTCTCTTGGTACAAACGTCTTGCTGCAGAACTATTGCAACGACCGATCCCATACATTAAATCCATGTCAGGTAGTTCAGAGTATGAATACACGTGGTAATTACGTTACATATTCAATAACGAAATAAACACGCAAGACACATACACAGTCAATGAGTTACAAAGTAATGCGTAACACAAACAGACAGTGCATTTATACGGTAGTTGGTTGTTTTGGTCAACAATCACAAATTTAGAGTTTGTAACTTACTTGGTTTCGTAGATACAAAATATTTAGTAACAAACACATACAGACAGCCAGACGGAAAACTAAACACATTACGTCATACCTTTATAGGATTTTTTACCTTTATTTTTGCCTGTCTTATCAGTTACCAAAAATTTTTACCATAATTTTGAATCATCCTGTATATATATATATATATATATATATATATATATATATATATATATATATATATATATATATATATATATATATATATATATATATATATATATATATATATATATATATATATATATATATATATATATATATATATATATATATATATATATATATATATATGCTTCAATTGTATATGTCGGTGCGGTGCGGTGCGTGGTGCGCTGTTTTCGGTGCGGTGCGGTGCACTTAGTTTAGCTTTTGGTGCGGTGCGGTGCGGTGCACTGCATTTTGTTTCCGGTGCGGTGCGCAATGAATGACAAATGGTGCGGTGCGGTGCACGACAACCTGGTGCGGTGTGGTGCGGTGCTGTGCGGAAAATTCCGGAGCTCGGCCAACCCTAATATATATATATATATATATATATATATATATATATATATAATATATATATATATATATATATATATATATATATATATATATATATATATATATATATATATATATATATATATATATATATATATATATATATATATATATATATATATATATATATATATATATATATTATATATATATATATATTATATTTATTTTTTTTTATTTATTTTTTTTAATTATTAATGATCCAGCAACCTTGTCGCATCAGAAATTCTTAGGCTATGTTGTTAGTTTCAAATTCCTACGCGTAGTTCTAGTCGTACTCCCAACGCTTAGGTATATTAGCAACCTTGTCTCGTACGAAAAAATCCACTTCCACGAACGCCACAATTACCTTACTGGCCCCCAAAGTTGTGTGTTTCAAAATGTAAACTTTTTTGAGAGATCATAACTAATGTCCTATTAGTGAAACAAAATGTGTTTGGTGTAAAAAAGCATGATACACAAAAGTTACTGTATGCACTTTTTACCTAGGACATTCTATTTTCCTATGTTTCTATATTATGAATGGTTTGTTACATACCCAATTTTCCCCATGCAAATTATCACAACCATATTATCTCACATGCAATATTCAGCATATCAAGCCATAAATAAATAGGTTATATAAAACTAATATGCAAATCCTTGATATTACAAAGGATTATCAAAAGTATTCATTAAAATATGTTGCCATAAAAGTATAATCAAACATACTATACCTTGATCATCATCTTGATCCAACCTATACAAAAAAATTTTCTAAATAAAAAATGTGTATCTCACCCAACTTTATAACCTCTGAAAATTTCACTTATAGATCGGGAAAAAAATATAAAAGTTATTCAGACTTTAAATGGTTAGTTTTACCCTATGTGGTGGTTAAAGTTTTACCCCATATTTTCTAAACTATAAAGAAAATTTACATTATTTTATGTGCCAACACTTACCTTTCATGTTCTTCAAATTCTATAAGTTTAATTGTTATGTACTCAATATATATTTTTGGGAACAGACCTTAGAAAATTTTTTGAATTTTGTCAAAAAAAAAAAAACATCCAAAAAGGGTAAATTTATTTTTAGTTATTGTTGTCATTTATTAAACTACTTTTATACATAATATTGAAATATGAAGACTATTCTACCAAAAAACTCCAAAGCAAAATATAAATAATATAAATAGTTAGTTTTACCCCATTTTACAGTATATTTATATGGTCCTCAAAAGGTGAGCCATGGGGCCAATGTAGCCCATTTCACATATGGAACAAATGTATTTGTAAACCATGGCTACTTTGAAAGGAAAATGAAGAGAGGACTTATAGTAAAAAAAAAAGAGATCTTGAGGGAAGAACCAGGGGAGAAGTGTAGATCTAAGTGAGGAAAATGGCAAGAGAGTGATTAAGATAATTTCTAAGGCATAGAATTGGTATCGGGTGGTTTAAAATTGATATTGGTATCGGTTAAAATTTTGGTAGTGTTTCATCCCTAATATATATATAATATATATATATATATATATATATATATATATATATATATATATATATATATATATATATATATATATATATATATATATATATATATATATAATAAAAACAATAAAAGCTGCTGCATTATATTCATCAATTGTCTCCACCAGTTTTTATTATGGGTGGTTACAATGCTTATAATTCCTTTTAGGAACCTGCTCTATATAGTGGTGGTCACAATAAATCAGGTCAAAACAATTTCTCTCTATCATTATTTAGATATTTTAATTTATTGACCCTGCATGGTTTAAAAGCAAGAGTGAATCTCTATAGTGGCAGAACCTCTACTCATGTAATAATTGAAAGTAGTCTTCCTGCATGCTCATATTACTATAGGATCTTATCCAATCTGTATTATTCTTAAAAAGG
Source organism: Armadillidium nasatum (assembly GCA_009176605.1). Taxonomy (NCBI): domain Eukaryota; kingdom Metazoa; phylum Arthropoda; class Malacostraca; order Isopoda; family Armadillidiidae; genus Armadillidium; species Armadillidium nasatum. Next base: position 68,292 of record SEYY01004828.1, read on the forward strand.
TGCAACCTCTTTTGAAGCATGGCCCATACAGTTTTTAAAATTTTGTAGATGAAAATTTCCCTTGGATTTTAGGGTTGTGTGAAACATGTCTATATTCTAAATACCCTCTAACCATAGGAGGATTTGTAATTCTCCAGAAGAACAGGAGAAATCAAGTGATAGGGCAATTTCACAATTCCTAAGATTAATGGGAGCAGAGTAATAAAAATCAAATGTCTCTCCCTGGCAACAAATGGAACCTTGAAGATTGGATGGCCTTGCATGCAGGAAGTTAGCATCTCAGTGCAGGTAGTTTCATTTCATGTATGAAAGGGGTACTTATTACAAATGGAGATCCATGCTTTTTTCACAACCTCAGGTACAAGTATTTGAACTCTCATAAAGAGTATCTATAGTCAGTATCCCACAGTTATTCTTTGTCACTAAAAATGTAGATGAAAATGCAGGAAACATTTAAATATTTATTTTGTATCAAAATATTTATTTCAAGATATGTAGATCAGTTTCAGAACTAAAAGAAATGAACTCAAAAGCAAAAACTATTGAAAGAGATTTAGAATTAAGACATTTACCTAAGCAAATTGTTTCAAAATTAGGCAATATTCTTCAGGTAGATCATAGTTGGAAAGATGTAATGTGTCTTATTCCTGATAATCCATGGGTTCCTGGTCAGGATTTGCCATCAGGGAATTTTTCACAAAAGTATTCATCAGAACAAATCAGGTAGACTGAATTGCTTGGTTTTCTATACATTAGCTACTAATTTTATACTTTTGTTTTAAAGATTTTTATATTCTCTTTTAATTTTGAATTTATATTTTTATTAGATTTTGATAATTTTGCCAATAGTTTTGCAATCATCAATTTTAATGTGAACTCTAATAGAAAATTTGTCTATCTTTAATATTCTGATTACTTTTTTTTCTTAAAAGCTTAGTTGCTGATGAATGTGTTCGAAGTGGAAGAACAGGATTTGAAGTGTTAATCGAAGAATGGGGAACTAGTGGGTTTATCAGACCAAAAGTAATGGACCTCATTAAACTTCTAAAGCAAGCAGGCTTAGAAAGAGCTGCTGATTATTTAGAAAAGACCTCAGTTGGTAAGCTGTACCAATCAAACAAAGGTAGTATGAAATAAATATTGCATTGTTCATGTCAAGATCAGTAGTCAGTTTACTTACAAAAGATTTTTGTTCATATTTGCTATTAACATTAAATTTTCCCCCCCCAAATTTTTTTTTTGCATAACTTTTATTATACAATACAATAAAACTACCAAAAAAAATTAAATTTATCTGAAATTAGGTATTATTTTGTGTTTCGTACAAAGAATGTATTATAATTTTTCCCTAAATTACAGACAAGATGACAGCTACATTTTCCAGAGTTTTTAAAATTAATACGTGCTCAAATGCAGTCGGTTTTGAACAGGATACCAGAGAAACGCTCTCAAATGACACATTTGAAACTTTAAAGGAAACAAATATTCCTTTTATTCCATTCGATTTAATATTGGATTCTATTAGAAATGGCTGTAAAATTGGCCAGGGAGCATTTGGGTTTGTTTATAAATCTCATTTACTCATTGAAGAAGAAAAAAAAACTGTAGCTATCAAAATGCTTTCAGAAAACGAAGCAATATCCAGAGATTTGAAAAAAGAGGATCTTTTTAAGAATGAAGTTGAAATTCTTTCTAAGTATGTATACATTTATATATTAATAAATAATTATCTATTCATTTTGTAGTTTTGCATGTTATATTCTTTAACAAAATCTGCTCTTAGATTTGTTTCTTTTAAATTAAAACTTTAAATCAAATTAAAATTGATACTAAATAGCATGATATATGAGGATGCGCTGAAAATTTTATTTATTATTTTGATTTTGAAGTACATTTTTTTATACATATGTTAAGCATTTACTTGCATTTCGTAGTATGATGATTTTTTATTTTTTTTTGCCTACATTTCTATAGTACTTGATGTATTAATTTTAATATTTGATGTATTAATTTAATATCTAACCGACTTATTAATATTGAAGATGTAATCATAAGAACATCATAAAGCTTGAAGGATATTCTTTTAGAAACACCGAACTTGGGCTTATCTACTCCTATATGAAGAATGGAAGTTTGTACGATCGACTTTCATGTATTGTAATTATATTATCATTACTTTACTACTTAAAGAAACTTAGAGTATTTTAGTGGTGGTAATAGGTAGTACTCATGTCATTAGTTGTAGCATTTTCATTTTGATAGCATGTATGGTATTAATTTTAGTAATTGTAAATTGCTCTGTGTATTTTTGTTGTATATGTGATAGATATCTTTATTAATTTGAATATTTTACATCGATATGAAAAATATGTAGATTAATTTTCAGTAGCGGTAGATTTTTTTTCATTTTTTAGAGTTATATATTTCTTCTCATCAGTTATTGTAGTTTAAATGTGCTATAAGATATGTAGTAATAAAATAAAATTAAAAATTGTTTACAATATAAATTTTCTCATAAAAAGGTTCTCTGTGAAGTAATTATTAATAATATTATTATTATTATTATTATCATCGAAAATAATTACAAATCAATTGGTTCATGAGCTATTGAGTAATGGTGTATTTTTATTTTATTTTTAAAAGAATGATACGCCACCGCTTTCTTGGAAACAGCGTCTTGACATAGGTAAAGGAGCTGCTGAAGGTATAGTCTATCTCCATACAAATTTTAATCCACCTCTTGTTCACAGAGACATTAAAAGTCCAAATATACTATTGGATGAAAACTTTATTCCCAAGGTACATTTATATCAAGATTTTACTTTATTATTTATATTAAATTATTATTATTGTCATTATTGACTTTAATAAATGAAAGTTGCAATATTCTGAGATCGTTTAATTGCAGTATTATTTAAACTTCGATTTCATTTCAGCTCGGTGATTTTGGAATTGTTCGACTAGGATCATATGGAAAACATACAAGTACAAGCATTAGAACAACAGCAGTTGGGACACAAATGTATATGGCTCCCGAGGCATTTCGTGGTGATGTTTCTGTTAAAATGGACACATTTAGTTTTGCTATTGTGAGTTGAGTTCACCATTATATATATATATATATATATATATATATATATATATATATATATATATATATATATATATATATATATATATATATATATATATATATATATATATATATATATATATATATATATATATATATATATATATATATATATATATATATATATATATATATATATATATATATATATATATATATATATATATATATATATATATATATATATATATATATATATATATATATTATTATTATTATTATTATTATTATTTATTATTATATTATTATTATTATTATTACTACTACTTTTTCACCCCCTGACTACCTCTATAGAGGCAGCCACATTTCGCTAAGAAAGCCATCCACCGTGACCCGCATCCTCCACAGGTCCTCCAGGGCGGAGATCCCCCAGGCCACCCTGGGATGTAGATTATAAGGGCAGGTTAATAGGAGTTGAGACACAGTTTTCATCGCCGTGCCATACCTGACACAGAAAGGGATGGTTGCTTGATTTATTTGGAATCTGTGTTTGTAGTATTGGAGGTTTAGGTGGTGGCCACATCTCAGCTTGGCTAGTGATGTTTGTGTGGGTATGGGAAGAGTATCGATTTCCTTTGCGATGTACGGGGGAGAGGGGTGTTGAGAATGTTATTGTGTTTACTTTATCTTAGATATGAATATGTGATGCGCGTGTGAATGTGCTTGGTGTGGGAAGGGAAGTTTAAGATGAGTCTGTAAAAGTGTGCGGTGGTATGATGTGGTTGTTTTAATCTGTGTCTGTCTGAGTTTGAGAGTGCAGAATGACAGGGGTGATGAGGTGGTAGTGTTTTAGAGTAAGAATTGTGTGCCTATCATTTCTAAGTGAGCTGTTATATGGAGTATTTTAGTTTCATCATGCAAGTGTTGTTGTTGAGTAGTTGAGGTGCATCCAGTTATTGTTCTGAGAGCTTGTTTTGGATACTTTGTAGTTTATTAGTGTTTTGTTTGGAGAGTAGTGGATGCCATGTTGGTGCTGACTAGTTGAGGACTGAACATATGAATTGATTATATGTTGTAATGTCTATGTGTTGACAATTGTGTGTTTGTGTTGACTATGTTTTTTAGTAAGTTTAGTTTCCTGTTTGCTGATGCTGTGGTGTTCTGTATGTGTTTAGTGAATGTGAGGTGAAGGTCTAGAGTTATTCCTAGTATTTTAGGGTATTTGTTTTGGGGAATAGGTATGTTGTTTAATAAGATTTGAGGGTGTGAAGATCATAAATGACGATCAGTTGTAATGAGTGTTATCGAGGATTTGTTGGGAGATGCAGACATTTTGTTTGTTGTTAGCCAATCTTGAATTTGATTAATGTATTCTTGTGCTGAGTTGGTGGCTGTTTCAAGGTTATGATGAGTTGTTGGAATGGTAAAATCGTCTGCGTATGTTGTAATGTTCGTTTCGGAGATTGAGGCAGTATATATATATATATATATATATATATATATATATATATATATATATATATATATATATATATATATATATATATATATATATATATATATATATATATATATATATATATATATATTGTTTTTTAGTAATATATGTCAGAAATTTTTTAACGATTTTTTTTCTTGGATTTGTTTTACTAAATATGTAATTGAATACTTGTATAAATTTAATGTCCACAGAACCAGTGAAGAGAATGCCATAACTAACTTGACTTGTATAACATTCTCATTATACTACATGTAAAGCTGTATTTTATGAAAAGACATCGTAAATATTAACTACACCAGGAAAATCAGACTGTAAAGACTCGATAAAAGATTTAAGCAAGATATTTTATATTTTAAAGAATTATTAAATCCAATTTTCTGTAATATTTCACTGACAAAGAACAATAGATTAATCATTAAAAATGCCGTTTTGAACAATTATTGTAGTTGATTGGAATTTTCTGGAAAAATCATTGGACGTTGATTAATTTTTTCCCACACCCCAATAAAATACCTAAATTTATATTAATTTAAATTTTTTTTTTTTTTTTTTTTTTAATCTTTCTTATGATATTTTCAACTTTAAAATATGAAGATAGCGACATTATTTGTTTAAATTTTTTTAAAAAAATCAATGAAACAAATAAAAATAATGATTTTTTGAAAAAATCAGCTGATTTATGTAATTTAATTTTTATGCCAACCATATATATATATAAAGCATTCCCATCCCACTAGCATTCCTCTATTCGAGAAGAGGAACTTGTTAGGTAGTTTCTACTTAGGATCCGCATTAGGGATCGAACCAGCGATATCAAGTACGTGAGTCAATCAATTAACCGTTATGCCACGGTTGTTTCAATATATGTAAAGTCTGGAACATTCCCTTCTTCTATTTACCCAACTTCCTATGACTTATACACCTTCAAAAGTCGTGTATCAGGTCACATCGGCCTTTAATTTGACTAGGATCCCATCTTCCCCCCCCCCCCTTAACTCTGGTTGAATTTTAGTAGGCCTCTGGCATATATATATATGCTTTAGAAAAGGAACCAAAACATGCTTGCCGTCTTATGAAGTTAATGTCTGTAGCAATTTTAAATGTGTTGATAAAAGAACATAAATTTTATATTGATGTTATATTGTGTTGAACTGTGCAGCATTTTATTTCGAAGGCGTACAATTATGTTAATTTTGTGTACACTATTACCCTACTTATACACATTATCCATAATAGTCACTAAAACCTTATAAATCTTTACTCCAGGCCACTATACTATTTTATTTATGAAAACAAACGGGATCCTAAGTGAAAAATTAAAATATTTTTACAAAGGATTTTTTTTACCTGTTATATATATATATTATATATTATATATATATATATATATATAATATATATATATATATATATATATATATATATATATATATATATATATATATATTATATATATATAATATATATATATATATATATATATATATATATATATATATATATATATATATTGATCTGGATGATGTTCGAGCAAATCTCAATCAAATCAGCATGGAAGAGAAGAAACCAGAAAAGGAATTAATGGAAAGAGAAGAGAAATAAAAATTAGGAGAGCTTGTTACCGTCAGGATTGGAGAAAGAAGAGAAAATTTGGTTGAGCTGTTTGCGAAGAAGTGGAGATTTTAAGCTTGAGAAAATATTCAGAAATTTTGCATTAAAAAAAAAAACATTTTAAGATCATGATATTAAAAATTATTAAATTTTAAGTAAATTGATGTGAGGTTTAAAATCAGTTAAAATCTATTCTTTTATTCAAAATTCAATCTTTCACATCAGCATAGCGAGAATTAGGCCTACACGAATTAAAATCTGCACTGGAGAGGTTTGTTTTTCATTGCGCACATCCAGATCTTTACTCCTAGAAGAGGGCTTCTTTAAAACCTCCTCTTTGAATATTGCACTACCCGTAAGCGGTGGTGACGTGTATAAAATATAAATATATATATATATATATATATATATATATATATATATATATATATATATATATATATATATATATATATATATATATATATATATATATATATATATATATATATATATATATATATATATATATATATATATATATATATAGGTAATGCTTGAACTTTTAACTGGTTTGCAGTATTATGATGAAACCAGAGAAAATTGGGACATTGTAAGTACATTTTTACAGTTTATGTATTTAGCATGCATGCACCTTTCAAATTTTAACTATATTAGTATCAAAGTCGTTACTTAAAACGAAATTCTGTTTTGTGTTTATGTAACAGTGTTGAGAAAAAATTATTTAAAAAAACAAAACAAAAAAAATTGGGTTTTATTGGATTATTTTTTTAAGGAAGAGTTATTCGGCTTTTGTTTCATTTTTTTATTAATGTATATTTTGAAATCCATAAAAGCTTTGATAACAAAATAAAATTTACCTAAACTGCTTTTTATACAGCATTTTAACGCTATAGATTCTTGATATAACTGAAAATTATATTTTAAAGCTATTCAGTTTTCCTTACCCAAGCATATTGGTTAGGTATGGCTTAAAGCCCTAAATCGAGGTCGGAGAATTTTGTAGTATTTCCCCAAATTATATTTGTGTACAGTGATATTACCGCTAGACTTGAAATTAAGGAAAAATACACTACTCACTTTTAAAATTTCAACATTTGCGATACAACACATTTTCCTAAATTCTACTGAATCCAGGAAACATAAAAAGAACTCTGATTCAAAATAGTTAATTTAATTCATATGCTTGGAGAATACAGTCATCAAACTGATTGTTGTATACTCGATTAATCAACTTTAAAAATAATATAACAAATTAAACAAAATTAGTAAAAATTTTATTAGAGAGTAAAAGAATATCATTGAATAAAAATTTCCTTTCAGGTTTAAGTTTAAGTTTTCATACTACAACATGAAAATTAGGGATTTTTGATGTCAAAATAATTTGATTATTCCTTCTGGGTTCAACCTTATTCTTCATAGTTTTTAATTTTAAGTTGAGAATGGAAAATTTTTTTTCTCAAAGAAGTTATTTCATATGCAGTTACATTTTTTCGCTTCCTCATGTGCAATTTTGAAAGATTTCGCAGCTCTTGATATTCAAAACATTGACAGAAATGCTTTGTTCTGAAATTTAGTTCCCTGGAAAGAAGTTTAAGTGCTTCTGACAATTGTTTCAGACACTTCTGACACATAAATAGTTTCACAGTTGATAAGATCCACAACTCAACTGACGGTATGTTAATCAAACCCTGGAAGGTAATTAGAGAAGAGCTTTCTGAGTTTTGCAAGATGTCCTGGGTTCATTATTTCACCAAAAAGATTTTCACAATCTTCTAAAAACATGACTAACGTTTGAAAGGTAACATCATATTTTTGTTAAAATTTCTGGTTCCTATGCAGATGCAATGTTACAAACGCCGAAATCTTTACTCTGATCATAATGTCATTGAAATTGTAAATATCCTGATACATCAGAAGATTTAAATTAACAAGTAACATTTTTGAAACTCTTGCAATTGGACTACGTGAATAATTCTGTATATTGACTATGATTATTTGTATTTGTGTCTGTTAAAATGTTATTTGAATTAGAATTTATACAATGTAGCCTCTTCCTTGTGATGTTTGAAGACGAATTTTTCAAACCGGTGGATGCTAAAAAAAAATTTAATACTGTCTCACAAGCTCAGGGTCAAGTTGAAGAAGCCTTTCAATATTTAGTCTTGCATTGAATTTTTGAGTTTGTTCCTGTAAAATTTTAACTAAATTGTGACTTTGTTTAAATACACTTTATAGCTGAGAGACACGTATTCTCAGCTCACATGTTTGTAAAAAATATACAAACATGAAATCCAGTGGGTGAAAGCTTATAAAAATGTAAAATGAAAAACATGATGATGATCTTACTACAACCATAGGGTCAGTTTAAATGATCTAAATATTTTGTCTTTAATGAATAAAGTGGGATCTCAAAAGGCGCTGTTGCTTATCAGAAAATAAAAAGAAATACAAAATGAATTTTAATTTGGCTAGTTGTTATTATTTATTATATAACAATAAAAAGTTTTTTTTTATGAAATAAATATTTTCATATTTTTAATTTCTTTTACTCCATGTAATTTTATTTTGGTACATTTAAGATCTTTCTTATATTGCCTGCCACAACTTCAAAATCATTATAGCAATGTTAAATGGTAACCTATCTATATACTGTATAATCAAGTTTATATTTAATAATAATCTGATTTTTTTTTCTCAAATTAACAGTGCAAAGTATCGCAGCCAATATCTGAAAGAGCACTCCTCAGGGAACTGTATTGGATAAACATAGAAAGTCGAGTAGCATGCAAAAGGATCGTTCATGACTGGAAACGTGTAATTTGGTCTGACGAATTTCCTTTCTGCCTGCAGAGAAATGATGCTTGGAGTCGTTTGCATCGTCGACCACACGAAACTTTCAGGGGAAAACTGCCTGCAAAGCGTGGTTCAATATGAGGGAGGATCTGTGATGTTTTGGGTGTTTCTTAACTACGCAGGCATGAAGTTCCTCTTCGAGTTATCTATAAAGGTGTCCAGCAATGTCTACTGATTCGGATGCCATGGAAAATTTTTCTAATCACCTGGAGCAACGCATCAGACGCCGGATCGCACTCTGGCTAACCTGCGTAATTCTTTGATGCACTAGTGGCATTACATTGATGTCGCATACTCCTCCCAGTTCTCTTATTAAAACTAATTTGTTTCATAACTCACACTCCCTTGAGGTTAATGTCAAATGTATTATTTTAAATTCTTACCAAATTAATCAAGACAAAAATGCAAACAACTTTTTTCAACATTACTCTTAAGAGTCTAGACTCCATGTATATGTACATGTCTTCCAAATTGGTATACTAATTTCTTCAATAATTTTTGATATGTTCACTACATCATTACTTGAATTTATTTCTCGTAACTCAGGTTGAGAATTGTTGTCTTTTAAAACTAATATAACATGATTTCAAATTATCAGCAAAAAAAAAAAATTAGATAATAAGCGAAAATGAAAAGGTTTATTTTATTCAGTTTTGCCAGTTACAAATAAAAAACCTGAATGAGACGCCATATACCCTCAACAAATTCAACGCTGAACTCCCAGCTCTTGCTGCCATGGAATCTTAAGCCAGTTCAGACACATATACTCCGACGCCTTGTCACTCACTAACCTGTTGTGTTCCACTCTTACTAATTTTGCTAGCCCTGGCCCTTTTGTGACTGTTCAGAATAAATGGTGATTAATACATAAGGTATTGATTTTCTAAATTGACTGAAGCATCACCCACTGCAAAACGTACTAAACCGAATTGTCAAAATAGCTTTCAGCAGAGCGGTGCGACAGCTGTTGTAACTGGTTTTATACAAGTTTTTCTTTTTGAACTTTTCACATTTTTATTACGCGAACATTAATTTGATAAGGATATATTTACGTCTAATGGCCTAACTTCCTAATTTTCATTCTTGTAAAAATTATTTTGCTAAAGATTGAGTATATATATATATATATATATATATATATATATATATATATATATATATATATATATATATATATATATATATATATATATATATATATATATATATATATATATATATATATATATATATATATATATATATATATATATATATATATATATATATACAATTGTTTTTATTTTCAGCTGTCTTACGTTCAGGAATGGGAAGGTGATGAAGTTGAATTGCTCGATACTAAAGCTGGAGATTGGGATATTGAAATAGGAAGAAAACTTTTTGATTATACAGAAACTTGCACACGGGAGAAGCGAGAAAGGCCTGATATGGTTAATGCCTTAAATATGCTCAGTTCTATAATTGACAATAGATGAAATTCAAATTTAATTTAATCTTTTTTTTTATTAGCAGTTTTGCACTAAAGTACATTTTATGTAGTGATGTTAATAATTCTAAAATGTAAGTACTCCTGCGAATTATATGTATTATTTTTTTTTATGACAGTTTAAATTTAACTCGTGTATTACATATACAAATTTAGGTGAAGAAAGGAATACAGGCATTTCAAATATTTTATAAAATAATAATCTTCCAAACGAAAAATTGTGATCAATTGCTGCTGTCACTAAAATCTGTATAAAATATTGCAATTTATTTAAATGTGATACGGATAACAATTTCATTCAATGTTTTGAGATACAATCTTGAACTCTGGATTGTTGATGTGAATTACAACATCACTGCTACTTTCGAAATACTTCAAATTCTCTCTTGTGCTATTCCCACAGGATGTCGGTACCTGAAATAATAAACTCCAATGAATTTTCATTTATATCTTTCATCACAATTTTGTTGCTAATTTGTGTAAAAAATCTTTCCAAATGTTTAATATTGTTAATTATGTCAATTTAAAAATAAGTTCCAGTTGGATTGGGATGATTCTTAAGTTTAAGATTTTATCTGTGATTAGCATTAAGAAGCTACTTCATGGTAGGTGTTAAGTGATACAAAGGAATTGAGGCCAGTCTTTTTAATGTAATGCAAAATGAATTGTAATCTAGTTTAATAAATTAAAAAATTAACTAAAATATGAATTGTTTATGTCTAACTGAAGAATGTCGTTCACGAAAATTAAGGTGCAAGTTAGATGCATTAAATTTTATTTCCAATCAGTCACTGCTAGTGAAAGATTCATTATACTGCCAGTTTTTTCCTAACGTACTGGGGTTAACATTTTTAAATTTAGTAAATTTTTTTTTTTTTTTTTTTCATGGTAAACAATTTTTTGCTAGTTAGCAAAATGTATTGTAAGTGATTAATTAGTCTTTCATATTTTTCTTTAATTATTTTTTAGAATTTGCTTGTAAGTCATAAAATAAGTGTTCAAGTGTTTGTTGCTTATAAAAATAATTCAAATATTTAGTTTTGATTTCCTCTGAATGAGAGACTCAAGTTTGTACTTATGATTTTTTTTTTCATAAGTAAAAATAGTTCGAGGTACAAACTTTTCTAAGTTGCATAAGAAATCACGATTTTTTTTTTATTTCAAAATGCGGTAATTGTGATTATGTTTCTTTTAGTCCAATATGATTATTTTTATATTCATTAGTATTAGATAATGTTTTGAAATTGTGATTTTTTTACTTTAAAATTAATAAAATTATTTAAAAAAATTACTCTTACTTTTTAACCATACTTCATTTGTTTTTTTGTTTTTGTATTAACTAAGCAAAATTAAATTCCACTTTTGAACCGTAAATGTTGGTAAAACTATTTAATGACCAAATAAAATATGAGGAATCAAAAAAAACTTTTGAGCAAAGACTATTAACAGCGTGTGTGTGTGTTTTATTTTAAAAGAGATGTCCTGATGGCGGTGTTTGGTAAGTGCATGAGCAAACTGTAAGTACAGAAAATATACAAAGAAAAGTCGACTAGATCTACGATAACTCTTAAGTTCTGCACGTAATTGTTGTTAGTAAATCCATTACTGAAAGTAAATTTTAATTTTAAATATTTTCAATGCACTTTAAACACAAATTACAAATAAACAAAATCAGAAACCTTTTATGTTTAAAACTCAGAGCTTATCAACCTTTTAAGCTGCGCAATCCCCTTTAAAAAAAAAAAAAAAAAGGACCAAACAAAGTTAGTAACCTCACAACCCCATAATTACTTCATGCCTGGTAGGTGTCAAATTCAGATGCTGAAATTGAGATACTTATCATACTGTTGATTAATAAATTTAAAATTACAAAAAGTATTTTATGAAAACCAAATGGTTTTAGTCTAAGTTTTTTAATCTTCATTCAAAGAAATGTTTTAAAAAGTAAGAATTTCGCGCTGTTCAATCTACGTTAACATCTTAATGTAGGCAAAGATTACGAAAGGGTATAAATTTTTTTTTTCGTATATCAAGTTTTTTATTGTTTGTGACCCATTGCGTCCCCCGATATATGTGATCACGACTCCGCGGTTGTGAAAAGGCGATTTAAAATTAATTTACTATCTCTTGTAATTATTCTTAATTAGCTCATACAGAGAAAACTAGAAACAGTTACCTTGCAATTCCCAATTCACCAGCTAATTCTATGTATTTTTATTAACTATACTTACAAAGAAAACTCGTTCAAAATATGTTTTGCCACATGAAACTAAACCACTTTACCAAATGTGAGTAATATTTAATATAGAATTTTATAATGAACTAATCTAATTTTATATGTTATTAATTAAGTAAACACTTACTCTTTCATTTATATCATCTTCGTAAAAAGTAGTTATGCTGCACATTTCTATGTTATCTTTCTCATCGTCTTTTTCAGGTTCCTGTTTAAAAGATTGAAGAACATTATTAAGATATGTAAGATAATAAGATCATAATGATATATATATATATATATATATATATATATATATATATATATATATATATATATATATATATATATATATATATATATATATATATATATATATATATACATAAAGCATCCAACTTATACATACCCAAGGGCTACAGGAAACACTACAACCCCTCTCTTACACCAGAAATCTGCAACCTTATAAAGCAAAGAAACCAACTCCGACAACATAGATCACACACAGCAGACATCACCATACAACTAAACACCCTAAATGAACAAATCTCAGCACTAATATCTAATCACAAAATAAACAAATTCAAAGAATACCTACAAAACAATCTAACAAACCCCAACGATAAAAGAACATGGCAGGTAATCAAACGACTACACAACTCCCAAAACAATCCTCCAACACTAAACGAAGCCTTAAAAGAAAACAACAACACTCTTCCTTCACCAAAAAAACACTGCAATATCCTCGCTCAGCACTACTCAAACATCTCCTATAAACCCACTCACAACAACAATAGGAAAATAATCCGACAGCTCAAACACACACACTTAGAACACAATCCAAACCCCCCCTTCTCTCACCAGGACACTATCCAGGTAATCAAAACACTCAAAAACTCCCCAGCTACAGGCCCAGATAACATCTCAAATTTACATCTAAAACACCTAGGACCCATAGCTACAACATACCTAACCCAAATATACAACAAATCTTACACATACAACTTCATCCCCGCAATATGGAAGAAGGCAATAATTACCCCCAAACTAAAACCCAGGAAAGACCCAAACCTCCCATCTTCATACCGCCCGATCTCCCTCCTATCCACACTATGCAAACTCTTAGAAAAAACTCATTCATTCAAAAATCCAACCACTCATACAAACCCCACAATTTCAACACGGATTCAGGAAATCCCACTCAACTACCACTATCTCTCAAAACATAATAAATGGCCTGAACAAAAAACCATCCCACAGGACCATACTCATTGCCATCGACATCAACAAAGCATTTGATACAGTCCCTAAACATAACCTCATACAAAAAATCCTACATTCACCTATACCCAACAATTATAAAAAATGGATTTCCAACTTCCTCTCCGATCGTACAGCTCAAGTCTCCAACAAAAACCATCTTTCAAAAACAGTAAAACTAAGAAATGGTGTCCCACAGGGAGCCATCCTATCCCCTCTATTATTTAACCTGTACACAGCAGACCTACCCACCCCACAAACACCAAATATTAAATTAATAACATTTGCTGACGACATATCCATTACGATACAAAACCCTTCCATACCCACAGCCACCACACTCACCCAATCATACATTCCAACAACTGGAAACATGGCTAAAATCAAACAGAATGACAGCTTCCCCCGAAAAATCCTCAATTACTCTTATTACTACCGATAGACACCAATCTTCTCTCCACCCCCACGTAAAACTAAATAATACCCTCATTCCTTTAAATAAATTTCCAAAGATCCTAGGCCTCACATATGACACACACTTCACCTTCTCAAAACACATCGAAAACATAACCAACACTGCAAACAGGAAATTAAACATCATTCGAACACTGTCACATAACAATTTCAGTAACGAACTAACCACCCTCATCATAGCATACAAACAGTTCATCAGACCAACACTTAATTACGCATCTCCAGCCTGGTACCCTGCCACCTCACCCTCAAACACAGAGAAATTACAAAAAAAAAAAATAAAAAATACCGCTCTTCGAATCATCACAGGTTGCACTAGAACCACTCCAATTTAGCACTCCAAGAAGCAAAAATACTTCCGATCCGTTAGCCCTTGTATGGAGTACTCTTCTCACATTTGGTGGGGCTCCAGCTCCTCCTCTCTTCTGAATAGGGTTGAGTCTAAAACTAAAAGATTAATAAACTGTCCCCTACTTTCTAACTCTCTTAACCCACTATCTCTGCGACGTGACGTTGGCGCACTATCCCTTTTCTATAGGTACTACAATGGAAGGTGCTCGAGGGAATTGGCCTCTCGCATCCCTCCACCGTTGCGTCGTCCTCGTTGCACAAGGGGTGCCCTGCTTTCGCACCAATTTTGTGTGGATGTAGGAAACCCCAGGCTGGCCCGTTGTGGTGTCTCTTTCTTTCCAGCCACCTCTGCTCTGTGGAATTCTCTACCATCTTCTATTTTTCCTCCTGTATTTAATCTTCCACTATTCAAGCCTTCCGTCTGTGCCCACCTGAGGGATGTGCGTTAGGTCTGTGTTTGAATGAGGTTTTTTTTCATTTTGTGTGTGCCACCTCCTTGAAAAGGGCTATGCCCGTGAGTGGCGGCGTTTTGTAAAAAAAAATAATTATATAATATATAATAATATAATATATATATAATATATATATATATATATATATATATATATATATATATATATATATATATATATATATATATATATATATATATATATATATATATATATATATATATATATATATTATACGAAACCAGAAAATCATGATTTTAAAATTTTAATGAGTTCCTAAACTTACCTTTTTAATATATGGTAAAGATCCGGACGACAATATTCCTCTTTTCTGGAAAACAAATAAAATATAGAGTGAGATAAGTGCTTTATTATTTACAACAATATATATAGAGTATATATATTTCGAAATAAATTATTTTATTATTTATTTTAAATTATATTTATTTATATTATTTACCTTCTTTCGTCTCCGACGATATTTCATGATAAATTTATTATTTGAGTCGATCTGAAAAATAATAATGAATATAATAATATTATATATATATATATATATATATATATATATATATATATATATATATATATATATATATATATATATATATATATAATATATATATATATATATATATATATATATATATTATATTATATATAATATTATATATATATATTCAGGAAACATTAATAATATTACTTTTTATTAATTGTTAAACTTACATTATGATAAAAATCTGATATTTTTTTAATCATTGGGAGAGGGATGTCATTATTGTGCATTTCAGTTTTCTTCATCGATTGGCACTTTTTGTCTTCTCTTTCTATTAATATATCGGAACAAAACCTTTTTAATTTCTTGTGAAAATTTTCCAATTCAGTCTCTTCTAACTCATCAACGATGGACTCTAAGTATTCTAAATTTTGTTTGCATTCTTTTTTTTTAAATTCGACAGAACCAGAGGAATTTTCTTCACTTTCAAGTAACTCACTCGTTCTTCCTGGAGTTACTATTTCGTTATTATTTTCATTAATGTAATTATCTTCAGGTATAGGTGATAAAGAGCTTTCTAAACAGTTGTTATCGAGTTTATATATGGGATGATCGAAAAGCCATGGACTAATTTTCTCAATATTCCATCCAGGGTAAAAACGACCAACAATAATAACATGTTTACAAATAATTCGTCTTTTAAGAAAGCAAAAACATGAGCAAGTAACTCTTTTTTGTTCTGTGAAAAAGTTTATATAAAATTTTTCATTTGATTTCTTACATAAAAGAGAGAAATTTTCATCACCGAGGCTTTCAACATACGAGAAAGGTAATAATTTATCAGCTAACAAAATTTCTCCCAACATAAAATCTAAAAACCACTGAGGAGATTTTGTTAAATAAGGAGGATTATAAACACTTGTTAAATGATTGCGAGCTATAACTAAATTAAAAACCTTATATCTATGTAACATTTGGGGAATTAAATCTTTACATAAATATGTCACCACTTCCGAAAGTGTATATTCTCTCACTTTTGACAACTGCAAATAATATAATTCTTCATGCAATCTTTCTACAGCTTCATTTGATTCAAACATCAGATCATTAGGCCTATATGCAATAGTCCACTTTTTTAATTCCTTCTGCCAATATTTTTCAAAATAATCTTTAAGTGGAGATGACCAACCCTTCATATCATTAATAGCTTTCTGAACTTTATCTTCGGTAACAGCATTAGCAATGTTCTTCATTTTGTTTAAAGCTTCACATTTGTCAACCGAAAGCATATCTTTCTTTCGAAAACGTTCATTCCATGATAATTCACAATAATGCATTGGAATAAAAACTTTAATATCAGAGAAAAATGATTCCAGAGCTTTTATATTTTCAACATTGTTATCCGTCATAGCGTATTTTGGAATGACATTTGGATTCCAATGAAATATAACAGTAAGGGCATCAATTATAGAATCTTTACTTTCAGAATCTGTCAAAAACACCCCTATAACCTGGTAACTGACATTAGTTTGAATGATAAGAAAATAAAGTACAAAAGAATACTTACAAAACTTATAAACAGGATCGAGAAGAATACAATGGTGACCATAAAGATTATAAAGTCTTTTCATTTCTTCATTCTGATAGACTATTAAAAACCCAGTCTTCTTGCAAGTTAAATCCTCTGAATGATCACTACTGTATAAAGCTGGTTGGAAGTAAAAGGTATTTGCGTCTCCCAATGTGCTCTTTATAGCAATTAATTTCGCCTCATCATATTTACTTTTTCTTAAGCTTTCCCTGGCTTTCTGTACACATCTTCGGATATCATTTCTAGATGGGAAAAACCGTCGTCTATTTTTGTCATTAACTTTGATGTGTGATTCAACATAACACTGCAGTGATTCAGAGATGACGCTAACGCTTGTGATACCACTAAAAACCAAATTCCTAATTTTGTCTAGAATGGCTTTGTCAATAGGTTCCTTTGTAGCTGCAATGCGGTTTTCGACATGGTTGACATGGTCGCATTTATCAGGAAATTTGAATAAATATTTATGCTCAAGTTTTACTGACGTTATGTTTCTCCTGATATATTCACCCATCCGCGCTCTTTCTGATTTTGTGTCTACAGAAAGCTAAAAGAAAAAGAATATTTATTAAACCTTATTTGTCTAATTAAAGTACAGTAAATCAAATGTATATAAATTCATTATTAAATATAACATAACGGTTAGACTTATAGTTTTTAAATTTTCTTCAATACTAAAATAATTTTTCTCAAAACATAAATTACCTTATTATCTATGAACACGATTAGTCTTTGAACCTTAAAACATGCAGGGCACCCAACTTTCTTTGAGTCAGTTGTTTTCTTGTAACGCCTTTTACTGCTCTTAAATAACAATAGGTGATTATTTGTACGTGATATAAAACATACTTAAAAAAATAAATAAATAAATAAATAAAATTAAATACCTTCTTGGTTTCAGAGCTGAATTTCTGTAGTTTATGAGTGTAATAACATTTGCCTAAGTGGCACACATAGTAACGAGTAGCTACAATTAGATATGGTGTAGTTGCCAATTCTGATGAAACTTTTGTCAATGCCCCCCAGTGTATTCGAGGTTTTGCTGCTGGGTCTAAATAATAATAATGATTAAAAAACAGTCTTAATTACCCCACGTTAGTGATTATTTTTAACAATTACAGTATTTTCAACTAAAAATATCTCTACATTTTAGATACAATGTAACAATATGCAAATTATAATTATTAAAGGCACAAACTCTCGTCCTAACCTTTTGCTTGTGTTTGACAGTTGGATAGGGGTTCTTTCACTAACAACCTTAATGTCTCTAACTACAACTTTTTTCACAATTTCCGACTAAATGGTGGAGTCTATGGCTATATTAACAATAACACTCCTGTGACACGTCTCGTAAATCTTGAATCTCCAAATTTCGATGTTTTATGGTTTAAAATATGTTTTCCTACTACTACCATTTTCTTGTGTTTCTGCTACTGATCCCCTAATGGAACAAATTTTCCTGTTCTTTTAGAATATCTTACTACTACTCACAAGACTGTTACTTATTCTCATCTAAATGCTGAGATCCTATATTTATGGGAATTCAACGTACACCACACTGAGTGGTCGGGCTCCTCTCATACCGATACAGGTAGGAGAGAGGCCAGATCAATTGATTAGTACACTCACACATACCAGATCGCCCTAACTAGTTCTTGAACACACTCGACTTGAATTTTACCACTACTACTCCTAAATAAAAAAATTTAAAAAATTTCCCCTTATTGGTAACTTTGACCATAATCTATAGCTCTTAAATTATAACACTTTTTCTCTAGCGGCTCCACCAAGCCCCAAACGTACTTTCAAACTCACTTGACCCTATCTCTGCGGCGTGACGTTGGTGCACATTTTCTTTTCTATAGGAGGTACTAAAACAGCAGGTGCTCGAGGGAATGATCTCTCTGACTCCACCACCATTGCGTCGCCCTCGTAGCACAAGGGATGCCATGCTTTTGCATGAATTTTGTGTGAATATAGCAAACTCTAGACTTGCCCATTGTGGTGTCTCCTTCATTCCAAACAACTTTTGTTCTGTGGAACTCTCTGCCATCATCTGTTTTTCCTTCTGCATTTAATTTGCTTCTCTTTAAAATAAGATAACTTGAGAGATTTACGTTAGGCTCGAGCTTGGGTGGGTTTTCTTTTATATTTTTATTTCTGTTCCATCCTAGAAAAGGACTCAGCTTGTGATTGGTGGTAAACTGTAATATATATAAATATATATATATATAATATATATATATATATATATATATATATATATATATATATATATATATATATATATATATATATATATATATAATATATATATATATATATATTAGGGATGGAGTGAAGTATCGGTATCGGTATCGGTATCGGCAAGTATCGGCATATTTTCCGATACCGGTATCGGTATCGGTATCGACCTTTTCAGTATCGGTATCGGCAAAATTTTTGGATAAGAGTAAAGTATCGGTATCGGTAGTAGTATCGGCATATTTTCCGATACCGATACCGGTATCAGTATCTGGTAATTTTTAGGTATCGGTATCGGTAAAAATTTTGGTATCGCTCCATCCCTAATATATATATATATTTAATTTTTTACTAACACACTGACTTTACAGATTTTACAGCTGCTGTTAGCTATAACTTCATAACATTGGATAAAAAAAAAATTCAAATTTAAATTTCACCTCTTCTGTTGACTCCCTCCTAAACAAATTATTCTTTACTCCATAAATAATAATAATAATAATAATAATAATAATAATAATATAATAATAATATATAATAATAATAATAATAATATTAATAATAATAATATAAATAATAATAATGATAATGCCCACCATCTCCAGATCCTGTAAAACTGCCATTTGTTTTAATAATATTGTACTTTGTATATTGTTCAATCTCATGATTCCTCAATAGCTCCTCAAACTCTTCTACAGTATTTACCAGCTGGTATTTTTCTTTTCTGTAACTAAAACAATAATGGACATGAGTGACTTTCTCAAATGAGTTTTATAAAGCAAGACTGTTAAACACGATCAACTTAAATGTTCCAAATGAAAGAGCTTAATCGTCTCAGATTATGTTATAAACTTTTACCTCATAGAGAGTGAATAAAAAAATTACAATACCTTGCTATCTCAAATGTGAAATGACAATATGGTCAACTGAGGTTGCCTTTTAGGAGTAAAAAGTAAAAGAATTAAAAGAGATGACTGCAATAAAGTAATTGGGTGGACAGGAACAAAGGAATAAGTAATAGATGTGCTGACCAAGGAAGGAGTAAGAAAGGAGAGAAATAAAAGGTGCATAAAGAAAAACAGAGCAAGCAAAATACACATTCACTCTATTACTTTCAAGGAAGACATCTGGCTTAAGCTTACCCGGGTGGCAAAATTTCTCAAAGTCAATCGCTTCTTGTAGGACAGGGGCGAGAGGTAGCAAGTAAGGTAAAGTATATAGGTAAGTCATACGACAAGTAAAAGGGACTGAGTGAGTGAGTAAGCATTTTATATATATATATATATATATATATATATATATATATATATATATATATATATATATATATATATATATATATATATATATATATATATATATATATATATATATATATATATTATATATATATATATATATATTATAAAAGAACATCGACTCACTTCACACTTTTCATGTTGAATAAAAAAAAAAAACAAAAAAAAAACAGGTGATTTGAAAAACACTTCATTGCTGTTAGAGCGAGACCCTTTTAAGGGTATTAAGTTATCATTCCAACCATTTATTAGGGTAGAAATGGAATTTGAGGAATCGAAACAAAAAAGGGAAATAAGCAACTTGGATTGTCAATCATTCTGCCCCTTTCTTCCTCTTTCATTCAACATCTCCCCACTTATCATATCCAACAACGCCGATTTGCCCCTCTTCAGTTTCCTCAAAGCTTTACCTATTTCTTCTATCAAAATTCCACCCACCCATCCACCCCTGTCCTCACCTATCATCTCTCCCACTTTTCTCTCCACCACTTCAGCCTCTCTCCTCACCTCCATCACATTCAGAAGCCTTCCATAGTACCCCATCCATCTAACCTCACTTTCCACCTGTCTTATTTCTCCATCTATTCCCTTTATCTCCACCTCCCCTTACCTTCCCCCCTATTCCTTACCTTATTCATCTCCTTTCAAAACATCTTGTTCCTTTCTCTAAATCCCTCCACTATCTTATTGCCTCATTTTTAATCTGCCCTTTCTTTCGTACTCTTTACCTCCCCTATTGGCTATCCTCTTCTTTTCCTTAGCCTCCCATTCCTCTTATCCTTTTTGTACCCAGATCTTTTCAAAAGCCTCCTTTTTTCTCCCCTTACTGCTATATTTATATCCTCGCACCACCATTCACTTCCCTCCCACCCTCCTCACCCCACACACATTCCTTACACTTTCTACCAGTGTCCCTTAATCTCCATTCTCCCTCTTCCCAACCAAAATTTTACTTTCTTCTAAATTGCTCCCCAACTCCTCCAATCTCTCCATCTCCACTCCTCTCTTCACGCCCCCATTCTTCCTCCAGCCGCCTCTCATTCTAATTCTAGCTAGCACTAAATAATATATATATATATATATATATATATATATATATATATATATATATATATATATATATATATATATATATATATATATATATATATATATATATATATATATATATATATATATATAATGTGCGTGCGTGTGTGTGTGTGTGTGTGCGCGCGCGCGTGCGTGCTTGAAGGAAGGAATATGTGCTATGCTTCCCTGTGAATGTTATGTCCAAATATAAAGACAATTTTATTTTCGGTAGAGTAAGTATTACTTGCATTTATTTTCCTTCTATGAAGAACTCAAAAAATAAAATATAGCTATTTACATATAAATACTTCAACTACAAATTAATGTTCCAAAAGAGATTAAAGAAACACTTACGTATATATTTCTGGTTTGTAATGATCTTTACTTTCTATGATAAAATTTGCAGGATCTGACAACATGTCTGTATATAATACTTCATCCTTTGCTTCCACCAATTCAATTGATGTACTTTCAATATTCTGCTATTAAAAAATGGGCCTTTTAGAATTAAGTGGAAATAAAAATAAGGAAGTGCAATACCACTACTTGTCAGTTGCAGAATTTACCTTGAGTTGCAAAAAAAGATTTTTCACCTCTTTATTTTGAAAAAGTAAATACCATATTTTGCAATAGGACAAAAAACTGAACACCAAAAGTACTGGAAGTGTCTAGAAATGAAGTAGTAAACCTCATGGGAGATTTGAAAAAAATAAAAATTGAGTAACTTTAGTAATAGAAGGTAATAAAATCTCTTATTTTTTACCTCAGAAGACAATTCTTTGAAGGTACCTCAGAGTTTAGTTTCATTTATTGAGATGCTAGTTAAGACAATTTTAAAGTAAAAAGCATCTCTAATGCCATTAGCAAAAAGTCAATTATATTATAAAGGAGTGGGAGACTACCTAAGTTTTAATACTTATTAACCAAAGAGAGAAGAAATACTCAAAAATGAGATTAAAGAAATCAATGAGCGCAATCAGGGAACTGTCATCCTCTGCCCAATGAACTAAAAAAAATAAAACAAATTCTACTATTAAAAGGAATATAAACCATTAGGAGACTCTTGGCAATTAAACACTTGACTGGTTAGCTTCATGTTTAAATAAGAACAGAAAAATATAATACATTTTTAAATAAGGATTAAGCAAAAATTAAAAACCATAAATAATAATAAAAAATATAACCTGATAACAATTGATCAATTACTATTACTACTACTATTACTACTACTACTACTAATAATAATAATAAATGAAAAAATATGTAAGTAAATTAATATATAAAGATTATCAATCAATTAATAATAATGTCATTCAGTAAATGATTACATAACTTTTCAAAGAACATCAATGGGTAAAGATTCTGAAGAGGTTCAAGCATACATATTTTATTGTTTTAAAGAACTATTATAGCAAATTTGCTGTAGTATTTTTCTGATGAAAACAAGGTAATCATTAAAAAATCTTTTTGAACTATTATTAAACTATTATGTTACAAATCTTTAAAGTGGGCCACTGCAAGTAAAGGACAGGTAAATTGATGCAAATTTATTTATTTTATTCACTCTACTCATGCGACTCGTCCTCTTTCCATCCAACTCTCTGACCCCAGACTTAACTGCTATTCTCAATCTCACATGTACTCTACTGGTAAAGTCTGGAACACACTTCCTTCATCTATTTTCCCAACTTCCTATGACTTATATTTCATCTATTTTCTTAACTTCCTATGACTTAGATACCTTCAAAATAAATAAATGAAGTTCATACACTAGACCAATCTTGAATAGTAGACTGGGTTTAGCAACTGATAAAAGACTTCAATGCCAATTTATGCTTTCTTCCCAGAAGTTGCAATTATATAAATTATTAATATAATAAATTCAGTATCGAATACTTTAAAATAGCAGTTAAAATAACAGGAAAATCCTTTACAGCTGTTATTTAGCTTTCCACACTTTCTAACCTGTCTTTCTTTACCCCACTGATCCCATACTCGATTTTTTTTTTTACTCTTACTAATATGGAACTCACTTCATCTGACTACACACTTTCAAACAATGAGTTTAAAGGCACATCAACCTTTGATCCAGATAACTGTCTTTTTCCTATCTTCGTGGATGCATGTATACCTCAGATGGTCTTTATATATATATATATATATATATATATATATATATATATATATATATATATATATATATATATATATATATATATATATATATATATATATATATATATATATATATATATATATATATATATATATATAAAATTTCAAAATCTTACCATTCTAATAAATTAATAATAATTCATCTTAAAAATATCTTGCATGATTATCAAAACCTCATAATGACTACATATGTTCTTTTCTGTAAAATAAAAAAAAACAAAACAAATAGTTAGTTAAATTGAAATTATATATAATTATTAAATAAATTCCGAACACTATACTGCATCAGATGCATGCTCTTTTATAATAAAATAATAATATAAACAAAATAATGCTATACAGATAATATGTAAGATACCAAAGTTTATACTAATTTAATTAAAATACAAAAAGGTTAATCAAGGCCATTTGGGCTTGCTGGTATGCCTTACCTCTGAAGGCATACTTTGGTAACTTTGATCCTTATTACATGTAGTATACATTAGCCATCATTTTATTTTATTTTCTGAAGCCCTTCCTGGATCCACCAAAGGTAAAGTTTTATTTAATACATTCTATGATTTCATTGGAATTATTTGATGTTAGAGTTTCTATTTATAAAATAATATATTTACTCATGTTTCTCACATCTCAGTGTAAAAGGTCAGTCAGAGGCTCTTCATAATTTTTATTTAGAATACCAATCATGAGAAGCAAAATTTTATTATATTTGTAATTTTATATTTATAATGTAAATGTATGTATGTTTATGAAGATATACACACTATGGTAGTTGTTCATTAAAATGCAAACATAACATTTATTACATTCAAACTAATGGTGGTACTTTTTAATTATAGCATACTTGTTTTTTTTTTTTTTTTAAAGAAAGGATAAAATCAAAGGCAGAAAAACAATTTTTCTATGAAGAGGGCTCCCATGATAGTATTTTCATGAAAATCAAAATCATATGATATAATAAAAAGGGTCCTGATTATATTTTTTGTTCTAATATCCAGAGACACTGAATTACTTTCAATTTTTTCTGAAGTTATAAAAATTTTGTCAAAACTTCAGAAGGGCTTCATTATCACATATTACTGTCAAGATTTTATTATTAGTTTTCACTTGTAACCTACACTCCACAATAATATAAAATTTAGATTAATTCAAACATAACATAACCATCTATGGTCCATGAAATAAAAAAGATTACAGCTAATTATGTATAATTTACAACAAAGTAACACTATCAATGAATAAGTACCATATAGTCTCATCTCAGTAACAAGTTCCCTTTTCTTTCTTTTCCCTCTTTAATGCCTTGATATTAATTATTTTGTGTTCATTCATTTCTTCTCTTCAGCCAACATTCTCCCTAAGGTAAATATTACTTCTGTATTGTGAAGAACAAATAATCATTTTCCTACCACCTCATTTACATCTTCTGCACATGGTCTTTAGAGTTCAATGGAATTTCTTTTTAGTTCATTTGATATACAAATACATAGGAAAAATTAAATAAAAAACAAAATACAATATACCAAAGAAAATATATATATATATATATATATATATATATATATATATATATATATATATATATATATATATATATATATATATATATATATATATATATATATATTTTTTTTTTTTCCTTTGTTATCTTATGCTTTGTCTTTTATTTAATTCTTTAAAGTTTACATTCCAATTTCAAGTTACTAATAATATGGAATTTATAAATAAATTCAAAAATAAAAATGATAACTACTTCCCATTCTGAAGAATGCCCAGGTAATCATGACAACTTTTTGGATTATGCCATTGTATGCTTGCATGTATTGTAATCTTTAAACTCATATTTCTGCATTATGTCAAAAGGAACATTCACTTAAATCTAACAGCCAATTCAGGGAAATCCTGATGGAGAGCCTGATTAATCTTTAAATGAAAATATTATTTTAGTTTTAAGTAGTTTGTGGTATTTAATTTTAAGATATTTGTAGGCTTATTTTAGCATTGTAAAGATTAAATTTATATTTAATTTTATAGGCTTTGCATGGTATAAAATATCATGTTACTGCTGGATTGATTATGACTTTATTGATTTAAAATTTTGATTCTTGCTTAATTTTAAATTTAAAATAAAATTGAAATTTAAGTTCTTATTATTGGGAGGTTATCAGAAAAGCCTTATATTTTCCTTCTTAGTAGATAAAACTTCTATGGTTTTCACAAAGTATCAAAATATACCTTAAACATAGAAAATCTTTTATAGAATGGCAACATTTAATGTTTTTTTACTATTATTATATAAACGAGAAGTGAGGCAAAGACTTGCCTTTTTTAATATCAACAGTGCAAGTCGCTTTTTTACAATTATAATTTAATGTTTTAGTGTATTACTTTTAACTTTAATTATATTTGACTTGACTTTTACTTATATATATATATATATATATATATATATATATATATATATATATATATATATAATATATATATATATATATATATATATATATATATATATATATATATATATATATATATATATATATATATATATTATATATATATTGGGAATTTCTGTGGCCCTGAAACCCTAGAAAGCAATGCAGATCAGTGGCTGCTCTACCAAGAATAAATCAAATTTTAGTAAGGTTTACCCTATGATAACTTTGGTATAATTTACTCGTTTTCATTATGATTTAAAATTGGTTCTATCATTTGCATTTTCATTTTCACATAAAAAAATTTTTAAATACTTTTTCAAAATTTTCACATAAAAAAATTTTCACATAAAAAAATTTTTAAATACTTTTTCAAAATTATAATTTAAATAAGCTTCATAATTAAGCTAACTAAGCAATTATATTTACTCATTTACTATATTTATTTATTAGTTATTATTGTTACAGAAACAGAGGATTAAGCTTACTACTTTTAAACCAATATATCGATATTTTTAACCGATAGTATCGAGAGATATATGACCTTTTTAAAATTATCGATCTTCAATATTTCGATATATTTTTATATATCGGCATCTCTACATGAATTTTAACAAATTTGAAATATAAAGATGGGTTGCAAGAATGTGGAAGTAGGCGTAGGTGATGCAGATGATTATAAAATCATAGTCAGGTATAATCATAGACTTTCGGTATAATCATATGGGTATAGTCAGCACCATTTTAAGCATAGACTTTTTGCTCTTAACTTTTGTTTGTAAAACCCAAATGGTAAAACCATGTTACAACTTAACATTTCTGGTAACGAGTAATTAAAGCAATTAATCAAAAGTAAAAATATTAATATCGCAAAATATATGAAAGGATAAAAAGATTTAAAAATAGTTTACTTCACGGTAAAAATTTAATCAACCAATAACCGTCATTTTTCTGCTACTAATAAATGTCATTTTAGTTACTGTTAAATTTAAAAAAAAAAACTTTTTATAAATAATGTATCTTTGTAATTTAAAAGCATGTTTGCAAGGCAGTAGTTTTTAGGATAGAAAATGATCTTTAATAAACATCAAGGTTTTAAGCTTTATTTAAAAATTACACGTTTTTACAACGTTCTTCACTCACTACAATTATTCAATAAAAAGGAAAAAAGTGAAGAAGAATCCAGGCTGTCGAAACTTTTATATAAATCTTAATTCTATTTAGAGAAACACTTATTAACAAAACAAAATCTCACAAATAACATTATTTGTGCCAATAACTATTATAAAAGAAATCTAAAATATTATCGATTATCGAATTCTTTTAAGAGAGATCACAATGGATATATCAATATCGAGGGACCAAATCTTAATAAAGAAAAGTCATATATATATATATATATATATATATATATATATATATATATATATATATATATATATATATATATATATATATATATATATATATATATATATATATATATATATATATGATTAGAAACAAGTATAAAATACCGAGTTATCGATTCATCGGTAGAAAGATATCTATATTTTTCGATATTATTGGGAAATACATCAAAATCGATATATATATTGATAATTTCCATAGACTATAATAATTTCCATAGACTTTAGTAAAAGTCTATGATAATTTCATAGACTTTTCCCTTATACTATGCTTTTACTACATATGGATAATTTCAAAAAATATCAAATTAACTTCGATACCATTGGTTAAAAAATATCGATATATCGGATTTTAAAAAAATCGCATATATATATACTTATATTATTGGAAACCCTATTATTTATGTTTTAAAGTAGCTTATATTTGCTTAGTAATTTTTAATATAAGTAATCTATTTTTGTTATAAAACAAAGTCTATGCTATAAGCAGAAAAACTTAAACTATGGTTTTCAATATTGTCCTCTGAACTCTGAACTTAGAAAATCCTTTATAGAATGCAACCATAGACTTTAACTACAGTAGTAAAAGTCTATGAATGCAACACCAAGGTAAACTTTGGCAACACTGACTTGTGATTTGACTCCTGTTTTATACACGAGAAGCGAGGAATTGAGCTCTTGCCTTGACTACATTGAAATGTAACGTTTATTATTGTATTGTTTTAACAAAATCTCATCGTACCAGGGATTGTGGTAGTAAGATGAGTACCCTTTTAAATTACTATTTTAAATTACTTATAGACTTATGGTAGAAAAAATAATTATGCCTTTTATTTGTCCTACTGTAAGGGCTTGTAAAACTCTGTTATTAGAAGCAGGCCGTAACACCATTGACTCTTAGACTTGATCATTTTATTGTTTTAAATTGACTTTTCATTATTGATCAAGTTTTAAGTGGGGTTTTTAATAATTACAATTGATTTGACTTATC
Organism: Armadillidium nasatum; assembly: GCA_009176605.1. Taxonomy (NCBI): domain Eukaryota; kingdom Metazoa; phylum Arthropoda; class Malacostraca; order Isopoda; family Armadillidiidae; genus Armadillidium; species Armadillidium nasatum. Next base: position 97,281 of record SEYY01004828.1, read on the forward strand.
AAAATTTAGACTTACCTTGACTATTACCTGTTTAACTGGGCCTTGTTTTTTTTTAGAAGATTTTGAGAGTTGCTATTTAAATAGAAGAGTGTTTTTGTTCTATACTACCTTAGGTTAGACTTTTATTTTTTCCAAAATACCTTTAAAATTTTACTTTTGAGGTTATACAAAAAAAGCCGATTGTCCAAGTTATTATCTTTGGAAACTTATCAAATCCCCTTTTATTTTAACTATTTGAGGAACATTTTTAATGGTGAGTTCTTTATTAATTTCTTTTTGTTAATTGTAGGCTAAATTTACTAGAATTAGGTTTATTCTTTGTAGAGCAGCCACAGAACTGCATTAAACGCTTTCTAGGGTTTCAGCTCCATAGAAAATCCCAACAATATATAGAGAAGAGAGGAGGAGAGGAGAGAAGAGAAGAGAAGGCTATTGGATATGAAGCTTCAAGATCTTCTCCCTGAAGTTGCAGTTTGTTTGTGTAATTATTCTTGAAGAATGATACTGACCATAGGTAAAAAGAAAAAAATTTAATATTTCGTTATAATATTTCAGTATTTTTAATAGTAAATTAAAAGAAATTCAATGAAAAAAATTTGTGAAGCAACATATCTTTCGATGTAAAGTACTTTCGACAATTATTGGAAAATTAAATATTAAAAGAAGAAGAAGAAAAAAAGAATTTAGTTAGAAGTAACCTCTGGTCATTAATGAATGATGATTTCGTCGCAGTCAAGTCAAATGAAGAATAGTTCTTCGCATGGTTTTAAAGGCTGGGAACCTTTTCAACTAGAATTTCTTCCCATGTACGATTGCAGAAATGCAAATTTTTTGCAATCGACACTACCCTGCATCATGCGGGATAAAGTGCATTGTATAAAATATATATATATATATATATATATATATATATATATATATATATATATATATATATATATATATATATATATATATATATATATATATATATATATATATATATATATATATATATATATATATATATATATATATATATGATCAAATACAAGTAGCGTTATGTATAAGGGCAATTTCGGCTAAAATGTCACTCTCATAAGAATTTTTTTTTTTTAATTTTTAGGGACAAGGCTCTAAAATAGTAATTTTTGAGACCAAGTTCCTAAAGAAAGTCGCTTACCGGCGCCCGCCGTCGTTCTGGACCAGACTCTGAAAAAGTACATTCCAAAAGGCAAGTCCCTGTCGCGATTGCAAGAAGTAAACCCAAAGAATGTTAATATCTCCAAAACTGTAGCAGATAGTGAGAAGTGACAAGATGCAAAAATGGTGGCCCAAGATTGGTTTTACCTGGCCAATAAGGACTTTTTTCCTTCGAAAATGATCTGCAATATATCGTAAAATGTACTAAAAAAATATCAATGTTCTGTTATAGATACTACTATTATTACATAACTCTGAGCTATTATTTAAATATAAATCAGTAAATATTTCCTTAAAATTAAATAATAGATTAGAATAAAGAGAAGGCGCGGAAGGCAATTTGGGAGATAAAGTAACATTTACAAAATGATCAATTCTTTTTAACGTTTTTCAGATTTTTTTTTTAAAAAAACTTGCTCATAAAGTCGAAAAATTGATTTTTTTTTCTCATTTCCTGGGAGGTAGGCAATAAAAAATAAATGAAAATGCTAAAAAAAATAAAAAAATAAAAAAAAATTAGCAAAAATTGAGAAAAATTCTAAAGATAATTTCGGTCTTAGTTGAGTATGGGTCTATTCTCTTGTGATTTAAGTTTAACTTTTGAAATATTCCGATCGAAGTTTGTGTAAGGTTTTTAAATTCTTATAATTTGCTTATCAATGGATAGATCGGCTTGATATTTAAAATACACAAGGATTTGAGACCCCTGATTCCAAATCTGTAATCTCGATTCTTCAGTATATTAGCGTTTTTAAGATAAGGTGATTTGTCGTACTTTCTATAAGCATACAAAAGAAAATTGTCAACTATGGAGGCCCATATCTCGATCCTTAACCTTGGTAGTAGAGGGATGATCCACTGTGGCTTCCAAGTTCTAAAAGACACGCACAATTCAGATATTAAATATTTTTGCTGTATCTCTCATAATTTAGAATTTGTAAGAAATCAAACCTGATTTCTACAAAATTTTTTGATAAATTTTTTCGATGGGCCATATCTCTTGAACGGAAGGTCGTAGATTCCCGAGATTTAAGCGATACTTAATTAAAGTTTAGCTTACAAGGCACCAGTTGTATATTTGAAAAGCCTGAAAATCTAAAAAAAAAAAAAAAAAATTATTTCTGGCTAGAGAATTTTGAATCTAGAGTCCCTATCCCTGTACGACTTGCAGTTAAAGAGTTAAAAGCCGTTAAAGAGGATCCCAGAAGCTCGTCGATCTTAACCTATGACATAACGTGCCGTATTATAGACCGATTGTGCATTAAATATGCGTCCGTGTGCCAGAATCCAAATTTGGCTTTCTCTGTTCTATTAATTCCACTTATTTAAACCGAACTATAGCAGTTAGAGAATCGGATAATATATAATTTGATGATCCAAGGAACGTACTATATTAGTTTAAAATTTCAAGTGTCTAACTATTACGTTTTTTTTAAAAAAGAAATTAATTAAGGTTTCAATGAGAAGCAGTAGCGGCGATAAAGCTCATGCGGACTCCGCGCTGCAGGAGGGCCCCAATTTTTTGGGGACGCATGACAGATACCCTTGTGCAAGTATAAAAAAGAAATCCATATATATATATATATATATATATATATATATATATATATATATATATATATATATATATATATATATATATATATATATATATATATATATATATATAATATATATGTATACGCACATGAAGAATAAAAAAATTTGCTTAAATTTTAGTTTACAAAGGAACAGAAAACTACTTAAAATTTCAAGAAGTAAAAAAAAAAAAAAAAAAAATAGTTGGTTCGATACTGAGGATAAAATATCGATATATTGGTTTTGAAAATTTCATCGAAATTTTTTCGATACTATCGGAAAAAATATCGATATCGAAACTCTTTCGTCACCCCTAATCACGGTACAAATCCCCAAAAAAAGGATAAGGTGTGTGTGTTTCGTTCGGCGGCTCTAAGTTTTTGAAACTTTGAAGACTGGATATCAGAAATATTTATCAAGCACCTAAAGTATTTGCAATTTAAATTCATATTTTAAATTTAGAATTATATTGAAATTCTTACAAAGGTACAATCTACAGTTCATTTTGAGATAATTTCGGTATTAGTACTAGGCTATTGTTCCTAGGTTTAACATAGGCCTATTTTAAATTCAAAAAAGTATATTAGAGTATTTCATTTTTATTTATTATTAGATCGGTTTTCAGTGAATGTGTGTGATCGTATCTGCTATAACTTTTAGGCTATTTAGGTCTTAAAGTTTAATATAGGCTTACACTTATATATATATATATATATATATATATATATATATATATATATATATATATATATATATATATATATATATATATATATATATATATTATATTGGTTATTTTATTTTTTAGGTGAGCCACCTTTGATTTCTAATTATTTCTACCCTATTGAAGCTATAAAAGTAAATGCATCAAAAACCTTAAATATTTACTAAAAAATGTTATGCAAGCATATTACCATTTTGATAATGCTATTTCAATATTTGAATGAAACATATCTTAAAATTTATGGTAATTATATTGTTTAACTGCATTTTTTTTTTTCATAATATATCGAAACTATGAAGATAAAATATGAAATAAACTTTTTTCAGTAAATTGAGGTGCAGAAAATAATTTTGTGTACTAAAAACCTTATGAGAAATGAAAAACTTAATAAAGTAATTAAGATAATCATTTAACAAATTGTACTTTAATGCTGTATTATCATCAGACTATGCATTATTGTTGGAGTGAATTTTATAAATATACAGGTTATGATAAGTCAAACTTAGCACGTTAGGAAACTAAATAATAATTATAGTATTAATAGGCATAAATGAAATGAAAGCTAAATAATAATAAAAAAATAAAAAAATTTGTATTGATATATTGATGTTCCATATATCGATATTTCTATATATCGAAGGTCACAATTTCTTAACCTTTTCCTATATATATATATATATATATATATATATATATATATATATATATATATATATATATATATATATATATATATATATATATATATATATATATATATATATATATATATATATATATATATATATATATATATATATATATATATATATATATATATATATATATATATATATATATATATAGCCAGGGTTTGCGATGTTAGGCCTATTAACTGGCTGTAGGCATTCATTTACCCTTCATGAAGGTTAGGTTAAGTCTAATTATTTTGTTGAATCTAATAAATTAGTTGATAACCTAACCTCGACATGAAGGGTAAATCTATACCTATGGCCAGCAAATAGGCCTAACCTTGCTAATGATGGCTCTATTTAATTAATTTAATATGCTTACTTTTTTTATTTCATATTTCGTCTTCATACTTTGAATATACTAAGCCAAAAATATATTTTTTAAAAACTATTTATTTAATCTCAATCAGTATTATCTTTTGATCTCAAGTGCCTGTAAATTCTAACAAGCATTTCTGCCTTTTCTTTTCCCAATCTATTTCTCATTTTGTTCCAAATGATTCCAAATATTGAAAAGAATCTTTCTATTGATCCTGAACTTGCTGGACATAATCTGGGAAAATTAACAATAATTTTTATGATTTTTGCTATTTTAAATTCTACTAATTTCCATCTATTCCTTGTCATCACACAAACTATACAGGTATACCTCGGTAATACAGCGCGTATGGTTCCAGACCACCACTGCAATGCGAGTCACTTGCTACAATATATGAACACCTTAAAACTTGTTTACACTATCATTTATTATTTGCACAATAACGCTAGGCTAAAAATAAGTTTCAATTTAAAAATAAAATACGTAATGAAGGGTAAATAAAATAAAAATAATATATTTTAGCTTTAAAAACTTTATTAATATCATTGAAGGAAGTTGAAAGGGATTAGTGAGACTCATCATCTAACCCTTCAATGAATTTAATTCTCTTGCTTGGTGGAGAGTCTAGCATTAATGTTGATGGTGTTGAGGCGATGATGGCTGTTGAATGATAGAATTTGAAAGTGCGGTTATTTACGGCACTGGCATAAAATAAGAAGTCAATGACGTTTGCTTCATTGAGCATCTCTTTCTCTCTCGAAGAATTTCAGTGTAGCATGTGACGTCGTTTAGCAATCTTTTGCCAACTTGCGAACTTTTCTCAAAGTTATTGTCAATTGATTCAAATCCTTTCACAACTGAATGCAGTAGGCCTACATAATGCTCTAAATCTTTTGTAGACATTTCCTTAATTTCGTTGTCATAATCGTCATCAACAGCAGATTCAGCCTCTAGAAATAATTTACATTGCTCATCGAGTATGCCGCATGGGAAATTTGTTGATTAAAAGCTGTAAGAGCGAGACAAGTGCCGAAAAATATTTTAGCGCTGTATGAGCGGAGCGCTGTAAAACGAGGTATACCTGTATTGTTCTTGAATAAATAGGAAGGAAAGTAGGTGTTGTCCCTTAGCCTAAATGCATTATAACATAGCATAAATTCTTGATGGACTTCATTAAGCGACTCTTCCGCCTCTTCCTCTTGACTTCTTTCCAGTTTTCTTCCTAACAAAATTAGCAAACATAAATAAAACTTTAAAAAATACAGCTGGCAATGACTTGTTCTAAATTTAAAAAATGGACTGAACATCCATATGTTATAAGTTCTCTCTGCATAATTTCTCTCATTTATCATTTTTTTTTTTTCATTATCAATGCATAGTAGAAAAACCAAAATATAATATAACCATAATTTAATACCTTATTAGCTATTTCTTTCTACTTCTGTTTTCTAGTGACTAGTGTCAATATCAGGCATTATCATCTATATAAAATTTATAGACAGTTCATCTGGTTTATAATTACAGGTCACCCACTCATTTACTAAAGATAACTTTATTTTAAACTTTAAAAGTAATTAAATCTTTATTGTATGCTTCTTTTGCCTTTTTTATTGCATCCTTGACAGCTTGAGCACAATATTCTGCAGTTTTTGCATGACTTCCTATATCATCTGAAGAAACTAGATAAGGTTTGCTTCCACTATGGATGCTGTTAGCGATTATTGGGCTATTGCCAACTGTGCTCCAACCATCTTGTATAAGGGTAACAGCGCAATCATCATCAAGATCAATTTTCATGGAATTAATAACTTCATTATTATTCCTTCCTAAAAGGTCAGAAGAAAGTGTTTTCCTATTAGGTGGCTCATATTCAGGTTTCAGTTTCTTTATTAGTTTTATAAATTTGAGATTTTCTAACACATTGAAAATGTGGGTAGTTCATCTACAGTGCTCAAACTTAAAGTATTATGGTCACCACTTTCTGATTGAAAAGACCTGCTTGAACTCTCTGATGAAGATCACTCAGAGAAAATTTATAATTGACTTTGATGTCCCTGGAACGCTTTCTTCATCTCTTCTTTGCATTTCTCCAAATGGCTTTTAACCTTTTCTATTTTTTTTTATTATATTCTCTTTGCAGTAATTACAAAGAACTCTGGTTGGTCACTTAATACTGTCACCTCCTTCCATTCACTAGCCTTATTTCTTCCTCCCAATTGATGCTTTGGTATTTTCAATTTTTTCAAATAATTTTTAATTTCAAATAATAATAAGGAAATCTGAAACTTAAAAAAAAAAGAGGAAAGTTTGGAGATTTCTTGAAAGATGATTTATATTAAAAAAATATAATAAACTGTCATTGTAATAATTTATAATCAGAAATTCGTTTTTAACTTGTAGTTAAACTTTGCAGCAAAATTTAAGTTTCAAAACTTTGCAGTTTGTCTCATATACAGCTAGTTTTTAAATTTGGAACTTGTATCTTACACTTCTATTGGTAATAGTAGGATTGATTTTGTTCTACATCAAAAAGGTTTTCTGGCCAAAAAATGCAAAAACCCAAAAACCCAGTTGGGTTGGATGTTTGATGAAAAACCCAGGTTTTTTTTTTTTTTTTTTTTTTTTTTGTTAACCCTGATGGTAAACAATACTCATTTCAATTCCTTTAAATACTTTCACTCCATCTAATAGTAGTCAATTCTTGCATAATATTACAAAACTTTCTCTCAGCAGTACTGAATGTTTTTGATACACATTCAATCTCACTCATAACTTGCTTATTCACCTCTTAACCTTTAACAACCAGCCTCCCATACAGAATCTACTAGCAACAGTAAGCAGCTATAGTGGATTAACATTCATACCATAATCTGGGTAAGCCAGTTCCAAATCATTCACATTTTTTTTCAGTTCTTCAAATTCATCATTCATTTTATCATCCCATGCTAGCACAGTCTTACCTTTTATTCCAATTGGTTGTCAAAAGTTTAGCAATCCCTGAGCGCCCCTCTCTAAATTTATGCTGAGACTAATAAGTCCTAAAAGCAGTTTCAGCTTTCATACTATTCTAAGTCTTGGAAACTGCTATTTTCTTCATTTGCTCATATGTCCTACAAATTCTACTTTCTTAAACCATTCACACTTTGCAGGTTTTCTTTTCATTGTAACTGCTCTAAGAATTCAAGAACATCTTTCACTGTTCTCAGATGCTCTTCATACATCTTGATCAAAATGAAGATGTTGTCTATGAACATGTTTCAACATTATTCTTCCACTAATCCAAAAAACAAAAAAAATAAATAAAAAACAAAATTCCCCAATTGCTCTGAAATGCTGCAGGTGCATTTGTTAACCCAAAAGATTATTGCTTTCATAATAGAAAAAGTTGTCACAGATCTAGCAGATTTCAGAAGTTGTAAGGTTCTAATATGACATTGACACCACAAATTTAATGACTTTTTGAAAACATTGTTTTATTTTCTTTTAAGAGAAAGTAAAATAAGTATATCATAAATAATCAACTTCATATAATATTTAATTCAGAGTTGTAGGAAACTAATGAGAAAATTAAAATTGAGTAGTTTTACAAGATTTGCGACTATAATACAAATTACTTTCCCTTACAAGTCCCCATATAAAGTCTCTCATCATGTTTTCATTATAATCTCCTTAATATCTGTGTTCAAAGTTCAGTATATATATATATTTGTGGAAACTCTCCCCTTGCTCTTTTGAGTATGCTCCCAGATACAATTGTGATATTTTCCTCAGACACTGTAATCCAACAAATCCCATTCTTTGAGCTTTGAAATCAAAAAGTTTAGCATTTCAATTTAAGCCAAAATTTCTGACAAGGTCATTTAGGTTTATTTGATTTGGATAGTATGGATTCCTTCCACCACCTATACCTCTGGGATTGAAGTCTATATTCTCAGTGAAGTTTTCACCCTTTGAACTTTTGATTTTTAAAATAGGTCAGATCTTTTTTGGTAAAGTAAGTACAGGATGATCTGCACTGTGTGTTACTAACTTACTGGAGAAATTGAAGATGGAAGGTCTATATAATTAACGGGGGGTGCATTTTTGCCAGCTCTTCATTTGGAAGAGAAGTAATATTTATAAATAATATGATTGAATAGTCCAAGGGCTCACATCAGATTCTTGGAATGACAAACTTCATGGCTCTTTTTTTTTATTACTCAATCATCTATATATATATATATATATATATATATATATATATATATATATATTATATATATATATATATATATATATATATATATATATATATATATATATATATATATATATATATATATATATATTATATACATTTTTTTTTTACAAACGCCACCACTCACGGGCAGAGCCCTTTTCAAGGAGGGGGCACACACACATGACAAAACTCATTCAAACACACACACCTAACGCACAGCCCTCAGGTGGGCGCAGACGGAAGCCTTGAAGAGTGGAAGATTAAATACAGGAGGAAAAATAGAATGATGGTAGAGAGTTTCCACAGAATAGAGGTGGCTGGAAAGAAGGAGGTACCACAACGGGCTAGCCTGGGATTTCCTACGTCCACACAAAATTGGTGCGAAAGCAGGGCACCCCTTGTGCAACGAGGACGACGCAACGGTGGAGGAATGCGAGAGGCCAATTCCCTCGAGCACCTGCCATTGTAGTACCTGTAGAAAAGAGATAGCGCGCCAACGTCAGTCACGTCGCAGAGACAGAGGGTCAAGAGAGTTTGAAAGTAGGGGACAGTTTATTAATCTCTTTAGCTTTTGACTCAACCCTATCCAGAAAGAGAGAGAGGAGCCGGAGCCCCCCCAAATGTGAGAACAGTACTCCATACAAGGGCGAATAAGACCCTTATATATTGGGAGTAACTGCTCAGAAGAAAAAAATTCTCGCAATCCTGAACAGAACTCCCAGCTTCTTAGAGGCCGCTTTAGCAACCATTGTGATATGTGGTTTCCAAGACAGTTTGTTGTTTATGTTTAGACCAAGAATGTTAATGTTATTTACAGGTGAGACGGGAGAGCCATCGAAGAGGATAGGAAAGTTAGGAGGTGTTTTTGAGAGGGAGATGTGAAGAAGTTGAGTTTTTAAAGAGTTGAATTTCACAAGGTTGCTATGACCCCACCGGGAAATCCCATCCAGATCGGCAAGAATAGAATCGGAAAGTTGAAGACGAGAAGCAAGTCTAGAAGCAAAAAGAGGGAGCAGATTTGAAATGAGTAGAAGAATGTAGAGTTGAATCATCAGCATAAGAGTGAACAGAGTTAGAAGTGCAGTGGAGAAGATCGTTAATGAAAAGTAAGAATAAGGTTGGAGATAAAACAGAACCCTGAGGAACACCACAGTTGACAGAAAAGGAGGAAGAGGTCGCTCCATCTACAACTGCCGAAATGGAACGATCTGAGAGAAAACTAGACAAGAGTAAGCAAAGAGAAGGAGGAAACCCAAAGGAAGGGAGCTTAGAGAGCAGTGACGCATGCCATACCCGGTCGAAAAGCCTTGGATATGTCAAGCGCCACCACACAAGACTCCCCGAAGTCCCTAAGGGCAGAAGACCATAGATCAGTAAGATAGGAAAGTATGTCACCAGTTGACCTCGAGCGACGAAAGCCATACTGGTGATCAGAGAGAAGAGAATGAGACTCCAAATGATCCAGGAAATGAGAGTTGAGGAGAGTTTCAAAAATTTTAGATAGAACACAAGTGAGAGCTATAGGTCGATAGTTAGAAGGGTCAGAGCGGCTACCTTTTTTCGGGATCGGCTGAACAAACGCACGCTTCCAGCATAGAGGAAAAGTATTAGTATTAAGGCATAGAGAGTAGAGCTGAACGAGGACAGGGGCTAACTCGGAAGCACACTCCCTCAAAACACTAGGGAGAATGCCATGCGGACCTCTGGCCTTCCTGACGTTCACAGAATTCAGGATCTCATGCACCCGATCATGAGTAATTATAGGTAGAGGCATGGGACACCTGAGAGGAGAAGGAGTAGGAGGAGGGATGCCAGAATCGAGCAGGGTGGAATTAGATGAAAAAAGGAGGCCGAAGAGATTAGCCTTTTCAGAAGGAGTATTAGCTACAGAACCATCAGAGCGAATAAGAGGAGGAAAGGCAGATTTACAGAAGTTGTTAGAGATATTTTTGACAAGAGGCCAGAAATTTTTATCAGTAGGAGAGCCATGGAGGTCAGCGCACTTCCTTTTAATGAAAGTACGCTTAGTCCGTCGAAGAACATCCCTGCAACGATTCCGAGCTGAATGAAAATTAGCAAGAGTGATAGGAGAAGGAGAGTTTTTCCATTCACGATAAGCATTGTCTCTCTCCCGAAGGGCAAGAGAACAATTGCCATCGAACCATGGATTTTGAGGAGAAAAAGATTTAGTTGAAGATGGAATGAATCTGCCCATCCCGTCAAGGATTACGGCCCCTACCTTTTCAGCAGAGACAGAAGCGTCCCCCGAGACAAAGCAAGATTCACTCCAATGATAGTTAGCAAAGAAGCGGCGCATTGCCCCCCAATTAGCCCGATTAAAGTGCCAGAAAGTACGTTTAGGGCATGGTGGAGCTGTTGGAGAGAAAGCATTATAACTAAGAGCTATAAGATTATGGTCAGAGTTACCAATAGGAGGGAAAATGGTGTATTTATATCTAGAAGGAGTAGTGGTGAAGCATAAATCAAGTGTATTCAAGAATTGGTTAGGACGATCTGGAATGTGTGTGGGTTCCCTAATCAACTGCTCCAGATCGTTAAGAATGCTGAATGATTTGGCCTCCCTCCCACCTGTATCAGTATGAGAGGAACCCAACCACTTCAGTGTGGTGTACGTTGAAATCCCCTAAATAGAGGACTTCAGCATTTGGATGAGAAGAAGTGAACAGTCTCGTGAGTAAGTAGTAAGATATTGAAAAAAACTGGAAAATCTGTTCCATTAGGGGAGCAGTAGCAGAAACACAAGATAATTGTAGTAGTAGTAGGAAGACAGATTTTAAGCCATAAAACATCGAAATTAGGAGATTCTAGATTTACGAGACGTGTCACAGGAGTGTTAATGTTAATATAGGCACAGACTCCACCATTTAGACGGAAATTGTGAAAAAAGTTGTAGTCAGAGACATTAAGATTACTAGAGAAGGAATCCATTTAAGATTATACTCTTCATACAAGTTGCAATTTTCTTACTTTATTAAAGTTTTTTGTAGTATTCACAAGCAACATGAGATGCTCAGGATTTGTCTTGATCCCCAGTTGACATGCCAAAGTATACTGTATAAGCTTCACACATTTTAATGGATGATATTACAGAGTACTTTCTTGCTCTTGTTTTGATGAACTGACCACATATATATTGTAATGCTTCAGACGAATTTTTGCAACCCATTGATGTCATTTATCTTCTTTTGATGTGTTCACTCAGCTACCTAGAGATGAAGTGCATTCCTGTATAAATGTTGTCAAACAATGTTCTTGAAAATTCTCGATCTTTCTTTCATACATTTATGAGATATAGAAGATTCTTCCCAAATTATTTGGAGATTGAGCAAAAGTTTTCTGAACAAATGAAAACAGATTTGAGTGTTTGGAAGTGATAAAAGAAGGAAAATAAAATAAACAGAAGCAGGAGTAGAAAATAATTTTGTTGTTTTTTAACTACAATTGTGGGAAAAGGTGGAGTATCAATGACAGTAGTTGTTGAAGTTCAAAAGGAGAAAAATTCTCATTTGGTACAAAAGGAATGAGAATGTCAATATATTTTTGCTAATATTTTGAAGTTCTCTTTATTAATATATTTTTCTTTTAGGTTTTGATTTCAGAAGGTTTACTGTTCTTGAATTTAACCAATATTTTAAAAACATTAAATATTGTTGTTCTTAAAGTAAATTAGTATAGTTTCTAATTTCCTTGCATTTTCTAATCATGTGTTAACTCTAAATTTTATAAGCTAGTTTTCTAGCAGTGTACTATTTGCCCTATTTAGTATTGCTCTTCATTTTAAGTTTTAGTTTTTCCCTCTCATTTATTCTGAGAAGCTCAAAACTTAAAAGGAGGTAAACTCTAGTAACTTTCTTATTTCAGATTTTAAATATTAGTAAAAAATTTTAAGTAAGATGTCTACAGAAGTAGAACAACAAAAACAGATGCCTACCACTGAAAATAGTGAAACAAATGGAAATGTTGTGTCAGAAGAATTAAAAACAAAAATCGTTAAACAAGTTGAATATTATTTTGGAAATTATAATCTACCTCGTGATAAATTTTTAAGCGAACAGGTAAGTATTATTATTACTACTACTATTACTATTGTTAAGAATGCCCCTTTTTCCTCTTTCTGTGTCATCAGTTGACTTGGGAGTTGGTGGCTTCTGTTTATGGAATTCTAGTACACACTTCTTTTATCATTAATTGCTGCATCATTCAGTCTTCATTATACTTTCCATTATGTTTAACACCACCTCTCTTCCTCTAAATCTGACCCCTTATTTAAAACTCAGGAACTTGGGTCCTCCAACAGCCAATTTTAACCAAAATCAGATATTGTTCAAATATGAACAATAGTGGTTTTTTTTTGGTTTCTAATTTGAGTTCTTGTACATTTTCATTTTGTGGCTTGGAGTTGTTTGCCAATCAATGACAAATTTATTATCTCAAATTGCAAGAAATCAGTGAACTTACCTTCCATATATATCCAGAATAACTTTAAGAAGATGTAGGTAGCTCCATACTCGTTTGAATCTAATATCACTTTGAAAATGAACTATACGTTTTTGACTTTTCGTAACTTCTAAGTCTTCTCATACTTTTAACTGTTTCTGCCTCTGGGTTCCTCCAATCACCTTACCTCTGTATTTTGTTCTCTTTTCAAGTCTCCCCATGAAATTTTATTTTGGTACTTCAAAACCATAAATTGCTTCATCGGAAAAGGGTCCTTAGTGTGATTTTCTCTGGAATAAACGTTGTATATTCTTTCTCCTTTAAATATATTCTTCATAACACACATAAAAGCTTTTTCTTCCTTGAAAATGCAATAATCTCAAGTTTCTCTTCACACTATCTGGAATTTTGCCAAAAATGTCAATTCCATCTATGCTTCCTCCATTCCTATTAGTTTTTCAAATGTCACCTTACCTGTCTTACTTTATGCTAAAGCTAAACTCACTACTCATACTTTTGCATCAAATTCTACTTTAGATGACTCAAATTGTTCCTCCTCCACTTTTATGTCAAATATTGTAGTCTTTTGAAAATATTATATCTTCTCTCTGAGGTTTATATCAAGAAGGTGTATGTATGTATGTCTGTATCCCTGGTAAGATAATTAAAATTTGTGCTTCTAAACTGAACTCTTTCTTTGTAGATGATATCATCTATATCTATGCCAATGAGCTTGTAGCAACCATTACTTTGGTTTGGTGTTCTGGGGACCCTTTCAAAATTTAATTTTACACCACCCTGGCTGCTTGCTCTATACATGATTGTAATTCACCTCTTTATTGATTGGAGTATTCCTCGCACATTTGGAGTAGTTCCTCTTATTTTTTTATTTTTTGAAAGATCTATGAATTTTCCTTATAACCTTTGCTTTACTAACTCCATTCTCACGCATCAAATTGTTGTTTTCGTTATACTATAGCTATTAACAAGTGATATTGCTCTTTTGAACTATCCTTTGGCATGCTTCTTCCATTGAGAAGCGATTGTGCAACACGTCTCATTTCAGCTCTGACTGCAAACTTAAAACCACATTCTCAGTTTTACAAACGCTGAAGTAGCAATATCTGAAACACACTCCCTATACCCATTTCCCAATTTTCTTTTACTAACTCTTTTAAATCTACATGTATTTGGACATATCAGTCGTAAAGACTGATATATAATTTGCATTTTTGTGACTTCAGGAATTTTAATCACTGATTACAAAAATATAAATGTTATTTTCAAAAAATTAATATTTATTGAGATATAATAGGTTAAAGTTGTCCAAACAATGTAATTATATTTGAGATCTTTATCAAAAATAGTATCATCATCTGATTATCATAGAACTTATGTGAAATGCTTGAAATGAGCTGTATAGAAAGTTATATCTTCATTTATTTTTTCTTTCAAATTGAACTGAATCAATTTTTTAGAGGATGTTTAATTTAAAAGATAACATTAAAAATTATAGATATTAAAAAATTATATTCAATTATTTTTCATATTCTACACATTTTTCGGACACTTCTCTGTTACAGGAGAAAAACAAAACACTTAATAAAATAAAATTTATTTTTAAAAATGAATTCGTTTACTATATTGTAAATGAAAATATTCTTTACTATAAGTTTTTATTGATTTTTTCATTACCCCCCTCCCCATAGACTAAATACTTCAGTATTAAAATAAAACATTTTAAGATTAAAATTCAAAAACATTAGCATTTCAACATTTTTCTATGTCAGCCTTTTCCTTTGAGAAGAACACACTTTCCCACAAATACTAAATAGTCATTCACTTTTAATTTGATTAATTTATTAGTCATTACGTAATAATTATAATTCATTTTATTCTTTTTAATAGGTAAAAGTAGATGAAGGATGGATACCAATGGACACAATGGTGAAATTTAAACGATTAGCAGATCTTTCAACAAATTTTCAAGCTATCATGGATGCTCTCAAAAATTCAGAATTGATGGAGGTAACTTTGGTAGTTTCTTTATTGCATTCTTCTTAAACTATTTTTTCAGCTAATTTTTTTTTAAGAGCTTAGAACTTTGATATCCATTGACTCTAAAATCTATTAATTTTGGTTAATTTTTCCTTATTTATAGTAAGTTTAGTAATTCTCCCACTGAAAACTGCAATTACATTAATCCACGCTCAGCGAAAGGGTTAATAACATGAGAATAAGTTACATATGTACTTTCATATTTGTCTGTCTTTATTATTATTATTAATAATAATCAATCAAAAATGTAAGTAAAATAGTTTTGTTAGTTCAGTAAGGAAGAGAAAAAATTATATTTAAAAATTTACTCAAGCTCATATCATATATATGTATTCGATTTATGGTATATATATATATATATATATATTATATATATATATATATATATATATATATATATATATATATATATATATATATATATATATATATATATATATATATATATATATATATATATATATATATATATATATATATATATATATATATATATATATATATATATATATATATATATATATATATATATATATAATATATATATATATATATATATATATATATATATATATATATATATATATATATATATATATATATATATATATATATATATATATATATATATATATATATATATATATATATATATATATATATATATATATATATATATATATATATATATATATCTTTTTCGCCTCTATTGAGGCGGCCACACTTCACTTAGAAAGCCAGCCATCGCAGCCAATCTCCTCCATAGGTTTCCAGGGCTATCCTGTAATGTTGAGTTGAATAACAAGTTAATAGAAAGTGAGACACAGTCTCCGGTGCTGTCTCGCATCTGGCGCAGACTGGGGTGGAGTTTGATTTATTTGGAATTTGTATTTGTAGTGTTGGATTTTTAGGTTAAGGCCGCTTTTCAATTTGGCTAATGTTGTTGGTGTAAGGAAGGAGAGTGTCGATTGTTTTTGCGATGTTTAGGGTGTGTGTTAAAAATGTTGTTGGGTTTGTTCTGTCTGTAAGGATGGTGTGGATATGTTTGGTGTAGGAAACATTGTTAAGGGGAGGAAAGATGTTGTGTAGGATAAGTTTGTAGAAAAGTGCGGGAGATGATGGAGGTTGTTTCAGTTTGTGTCTATTTGGGTTTTAGAGGGCGGGATGGCAAAGGTAATGGGGCAGTAGTGTTTTTGGAGTAGAACTGTGTATCTATCGTTTCTAAGTGAAAAGTTATTGGAAGTATTTTGGTTTCATCGTGTAGGTGTTGTTGTGTGGTAGTTGAGCTGCATCCTGTTATTATTCTGAGGGCTTTTTTACTTTGTGATTTGTAGTTTGTTTTGTTTGGAAAGTAATGGGGTGCCATAAAGGGGCTGAGTAGTTGAGAATGGGGCGTATGAATTGTTTATATGTTGTGATAGCTGTGTGTTAACGATTGTGTATGTTAGCATTAGCTATGATTTATGATGTGTTTAATTTCCGGTTTGCAGATGAAGTGATTATATATATATATATATATATATATATATATATATATATATATATATATATATATATATATATATATATATATATATATATATATATATATATATATATATATATATATATATATATATATATATATATATATAGGTTGATGAAGAGAAGAAAAAAATTAGAAGGTCTCCCGATAATCCTCTACCATACTTTGGAGAAGACTTGAAAGCAGAAACCTTAAAAAGAACAATTTACTGCAAGGGGTTACCTAAAGATGGTTCTGTTAATCTTGACAAATTATTGGAGCATTTTAAGCCATATGGGCCTTTTGAAACAATTCACGTAATTATTATTAGTAATAGTATTTTTCTTAACATAGTTGAAGAATATTTTTAAAAACTAAATAGATTATTATATATATTTGTTAATTTTAGATGAGGCAGTATTTTGACAAGGCTGTGAAGAAACACGGTTTTAAGGGTTCAATTTTGATAGTTTTCCCAGCTGTAGAAAAAGCACAAGAGTTTATGAAAATTGATGATGTACAGTATGAGAAGAAGCCACTTTTGAGGAAATGGCATCAAGATTATTTGGAAGAAAAGACAGAAGAAATAAAAGAAAGAAAAGCCAGGAAACAAGCAAGACTAGAACAGTTGGAAAAGGTAATATATATATATATATATATATATATATATATATATATATATATATATATATATATATATATATATATATATATATATATATATATATATATATATATATATATATATATATATATATATATATATATAACGTGACTTTTTATCTGTGATCAAAACCAACTTTTTGCAAACCCTGCTACTAAGTAGCTCTTTGCTTGGTTGTTTAACATAAAAGCTCCAAACTTCATTTCTTAAGATATCTTTATAACATGACAAGATTTTTTTCTTTCTCATTCTGTCTTCATAAGTTTTGATTCCACCTCACTTTTTTTTTTTTTACCACCTCTTTTTGGTCTTTTGCATATCTGCCTATGACTTACAGTTCTGCTCATATATATAAATATTAACTGAGCAAATGCAGCAACAGTAATTAAGATTGTTAAATCTTGAATTATTTATATATATATATATATATATATATATATATATATATATATATATATATATATATATATATATATATATATATATATATATATATATATATATATATATATATATATATATATATATATATATATATATATATATATATATATTATGGAACATGTTTTTCTAATGTAATGAAAAAAAAATTTTTTTCTTTCGAGGGTTAAGATTTTCAGGGCTTGTATTGAGGAACCAAAAAGTAATGCAACTCTTTAAGTTGACTTATGTATTTTTTTTGTTTGAATTCCATTCTCCGCCATTTTCTTTAGTATTTTTCAAATCTCTAATCACTTTCTTTAAAAGGAATAGAAAATAGATTTTTTGGCTTGGTATTTATCATCATTGTATTCTCCTTGTACGAGCTTCATTGGTGCTTGCAATGCTATTGGCTTTACTATATGAAAGCTATGATTGTATATATATATATATATATATATATATATATATATATATATATATATATATATATATATATATATATATATATATATATATATATATATATATATATATATATATATATATATATATAATGGTTAAAAGTAATGAGCAGCTTATTGAATTTAACATAAAAAATCAACTTCAAATTTGGAGGGGGTTCTCTCCTCTGACTCATGTAAATAATTATTACTGTAAGAGTAAACTCTTACTACTTTAATTATTCTTACTTTCTTAATAATAATAATAATAATAATCATAATAATAATAAACATGATGCTGCAAAATTTAAATAAATTTTTAATCTATCTTAAAATTCCATTATAATTTTGCATTCCCTTCAAAATTAGGAAAAAGAGGGAAATGATGGAGCCTCTTCAAACTTTAATGAAATTGAACCAATACCTCGAGGAAGCTTCTTATTTGCTAGCGGTTTTTCAAATACCACCACAAGAGAAGACATTAAATCTTCACTTATGGAATTTACGAACGATGTTGCATTCCTAGATTTCTCCAAAGGACATACGGAAGGTTATATTCGATTATCTACACCTTTCTCTAACAAAGAATTATTTGAAAAAATCGATGGAAAATTAAAGGTTATATATATATATATATATATATATATATATATATATATATATATATATATATATATATATATATATATATATATATATATATATATATATATATATATATATATATATATATATATATATATATATATATATATATATATATATATAGGTAACACTAAGTTATAGGAAGCTTCATTAGCGAAGTGTGGCCGCCTCAACATGGGGTGGTCAGGGGGTGAGAAGGTAAAAAAAAAAAATATATATATATATATATATATATATATATATATATATATATATATATATATATATATATATATATATATATATATATATATATATATATATATATATATATATATATATATATATATATATATATAGTTAATCTGGAACATTCCTTTGCATTTCAGCGCTTAAAGTTTTGACCCTTTCGCTCCTTAATGACCCGGAAAGTATTCACAGCATTCAACCTTACATTAGGAATACTTTAGGCATATCTGGTATGCTTTATTCACATTCCACATGTACTACACTATTATTAACTTTTTAAAATGACAATGTTTCATAAAACTTCAGAGATACCCAATGGATTAGCATCTAAAAATTGCCTCTCATCCACTCCTCCCCTTAATTTTGCTTGGTAGTTGGTGGCTCTGCCAGATTGGTTGGTGTAGCTAAGGAACTACCGATGTGGTCTCCTTTCCTAATCAATTTATGTATCGTTCGCGATATCTTCTAATTCCCAATTTATTAAATACCACCTATTTTAATATTTTTGTTTTCACATGCTCATATTACAGTGTTATTCAGGAAAACTATTGCATAATGCAATCATTAAGTAATAGGAAGTAATATTTGAAGAAATATTTTCTGTTGATAAATAACATTAATTTTATTTGTATTGTGGAAATAATAATTAGTTATGTGGGTAGAAATTTTTATTTTATGTTGATTTTGAATCTGAAATATAAATCTTCCTCGAATTTCATGTTACTGATAAAAATAAATGATATCAACTTCTTTCATGTACTTAAAGGTGCTAAATGTAAGTTTGAAATGTAAACTTAATATGAGTACTTAAATAGAAAAGATAACAGTAGATAAAGAACAATAAATAAACAGTGTATTAAAATATAGACAATTTAGGTACGAACCGAATTCATAAGGAATTTTAGTTAAATGCCACAAGGGCCATTAACTTAGTTATTTCCTTCTCATCATTAGTTAAGGTAACTTCAACATTAAAAGAACTAGAGCTAATGCTTTTCTTTTTTTAAAGGTTAATGGCGAAGACATAACTGTCCGATTAGTTGAAGGTGAAGAGGAAGATACTCAGATAAAGAAAGCTGAGGAAGCAAGAAGTAAAGTTATATTACACTCCAAGAAAAGAAGACAAGGTGGACAAGGAGGCCGTTGGGGGGGAAAGTCAAAACGAATGAAGAGATAATTTTAAACTCATTTGTTAAAAATACATTTTCATTCAATTTATGTTTAAAATATCATGTATGTGTTGTCAATAAATGAGTTTAAATTTTTTATTTTTTTATTTATTTAAATTACGATATATTTTTAATTATAATTTTAAATAAAAAATTTACTTTTCCTTAATTGTTTAAAGAATCAAAGATAAACATCTATCAATCAATTCATATATATTTTGATATCTTTAGTTTTAGTAAACTTAAGTACTTCATTAGTGAATTTTGAAATATGGTAGTAATTTTGTGTCTGGAGTTCATTACATTGAAAATTTTAATTTTTCACCTATTTTACAGCTAGCATGGACCTCATATATATATATATATATAAATTTTTTTTAAATAACCTTCCCACAATCGTGGGGTGTTGTCTTCCGCGGGCTACATCCATTCACCTCATTCCTATTCACCGTCAAGTTCGTACACTCTAACCAATTTACTCCTCCATCCCCTAACAGCTACTTGACACTACTTATCCAACTTTCCCTCAGTATCTATCACTCTCTCACACCTTGCACTTCTGAAACAAATCTCTTTTTATCAATCTCTTCATTCATCCTACAAACATCCACAAACTGCCCTCGGACCTTTCATTTCGAAAACTTTCATTTTTACTATTCATTCCTTTCAACCTAATATTTTTCCTTACAGCAAGTCTTACCTTCTCACACCACCAATCACTTTCCTTCCTTTTAACCTCTCTCCCAGCCTCCTTAGCTCACATTCATTCCTTGGGCTTTCTACCAACGATTTCCTTAATCTTTCCCCATTCCTCTTCCACTCCCCTTTACCTCCCATCTTAAACTAAACGCTCGTCTACATTGCCCCCTCACTCTCTCCACTACTATACTCGCACTCCCAATCTTCCTCCAGCTTCCCGTTTTAGCCAGTACCAAATAATAAGATATCCCTGTAGCAGCTCCTCTGATGACATTCACATCTGGTAATCTATCTTTTATTTTCTTAATACATATGTAATCTAGTAAACACCCTTCACCATTTACCCGACTTACCCAAGTCCACTTGCGTTTCAACTTATCAAACCTGTATTACCTATTATTAATCTATTTGCCACGCATATTACTACTGATTCTCCCCATTTATATTTGTCCACCACCACATGTTCTACAGCTGTGAAAGCAGATTCCATATAATTTAATTGTTTCTAAACCACCTTCACAAGTTTCTATAGGTCAGCGATACAAATTTAGGAATCACGATCTAAATTCGTATTTTCTATTTCAGAGGGGTTTACATTGAGTTTATCTACTACACATCATATTGGATGCATTATCCATTACAACTGCTAAAACTTGCTCTTTAGTAAGTTCACACTCTGAGAATTTCCTCAACTGTATTTCGTATAAATTCTGATGTATGTTGTGCTTGCGTTTTTCCAACGGTTAAAGTACGTCTCTTTACTTAAGTTGATAAATTTAAATGTATTGCAAATTTATTCTCTGTCTAGTACAAACATTCATTTTTAGAAAAAACAAAATATCCCATGGAGCATTTGTTTCAGCACTTTCTTCTGCTTTTCAGCTTCAATTATTACCATTTTTCTGACATCATGCCTTTCCATAGAAACGCCTAACTCTTTGACTAATTCTACATTTAATCCAGAAAATGCTACCCTCAAGCTAATGAAAATAACCGAATGATTCTTAAACAAAAGCTGGGAAACGACACCAATTAAGGTGCACAAGATAGCATTGCCCAAAGAAAGTCTTCTTGGCTATTAACCCAAAGTTCAATTAAAATTAATTAAGAAATAAGTAATTGTAAATGGAAAAGAAACATTTTATTACTTTTTAATTTTATATCTTAAAATAACTAAACACCTGTTATATGAAAAAAATTATTACAAGATTGAGTTAAATATAATGAAAAATTCAACAATAAAAGTTATCCAAATTTAAAAAAAAAAAAAAAATTCTTTGGCTAAACAAAAAAAAAGATGGAATCCATGACAAACAATTTAGTCATTCTTCTTTTTTTTCAACGGCCATCTAACTGTTTGTCTCGGGCTATTACCGACTCATCAAATTTGATCATATATGTTGTCCCTTTGTGCCAAAGTGCGGTCACTTTTGCAGGCTTTAAGAAATAAAATTTATAAATCAGAAGTAGGAAATAAAAATTCTCTTTTTCCACATAATCTAAAGAACTGTTAAGGATACAAGTATATTTAATCAGAACTTTTTTTATAAAAATGATTAATCGAAGTGTACTTTTTTAACCATTACCTCGATAAAAGTCTATAAAAAGATTTAAAACGAGATGTTTTTAAAATCACAAAACTTCGACAAAACCGCATCATGTGCACCTAAATTGGTGGT
>SEYY01004829.1:0-2500 GCA_009176605.1 Armadillidium nasatum
TTACTTTCTCTGTAAGTTGTTTTCGAGAATTGTATTAAGAAAATAAAATTTAAATCAAATGAAAATTTTTACTGAATTGGAAAATAAATGTAAAATATATATTAAGACTAAAGGTAATATTGAAATTCTTAAATAATATTAATAAAAATAGCAATAATAATATAGTGATAATAGTAGTAATAACAAAAATAATAATAATTATTCAGTTATAATAATAATAATAATAATAATAATAATAATAATAATAATAATAATAATAATAATAATAATAATAATAATAATAATAATAATAATAATAATAATAATAATAGCATTAATAATAATAATATAAAAAGAATAATAGTAATAATAATAATTATAATAAATAATAATAACATCAAAAATATTAAATAAATAAATAAATAAATAAATAAAAAATAAATAAATAAATAGAAAAAATTAAAAAGAATTTTCAATCGAGTCGAGCTAAAACAAGAAAAGTAAGGCTATAATTTCTCTTCTCTCTCTCTCTCTCTCTCTCTCTCTCTCTCTCTCTATATATATATATATATATATATATATATATATATATATATATATATATATATATATATATATATATATATATATATATATATATATATATATATATATATATCCATCACACCAGGGAAGACGAATGGAAGAGAAGATAGATTTTAGAAATGAACTCCAACAGGCTTATGATGCGGTGAGAGGAGAGAAGAAAATAATTATGGGGATTTGAACGCTCATGTAGGAATACGTAGAGAAGGGGAGGAGACGGTTCTGGGAATGCATGGTATAGGAGAGAGAAACATCGAAGGTGAACATCTGATTGATTTTGCCATTAGAAACAATATGGCGATAATGAACACTTTCTTCAAACATGAAGAGAGCAAGAAATGGACGTGGTATAGATGGAGTACAGAGGAGCAGAGATACACGGAGAAATCAATGATTGATATGATGCTGACAAACGACAAGAGAATCTTCGAGGATGTGAAAAGTGTGCCCACAATACCCCTAGACTCGGACCATAGAATGGTACTGGGGAAATTGAGGTGGAAGTCAGGGAATAAACCAAGAAGGAAAGTAAGAGAAAGATACTGTTTGGAGAAACTGAGAGAGACGGGAGTTAGAGAAGAATTTAATGAAAAAATTACTCAAGGAATATGAAAGAAGGTCAATAGAACAGGAAACTGTGGAAGAGAGCTGGGAAACCTTTAGGGAAGAAGTAGATCGAGTTGCAAGTGAAATAATGGGAAAAAAGAAAATCGGAGGAGGAAGAAAGAAGAGGACGGTATGGTGGAATGAGGAGGTTAGGAATGCCGTGAAACTCAAGAACAAGGAATATAGGAAATGGATGAAAACAAGAACAGAGGAAAATAGAAGAGAATATGTGAGAGCGAGAAATCATGCAGAAGATGTTGAAAAGAAGAAATAAAGATTCCACATGGATCAGAATAGGAAGAGAATTGAAGGAAAATAAGCAGGGCACAAGAAAACTTGTATATGGACTGGCCAAGAACATTAAAGCAAGTAAAGAACCAGAAACACATGTGGTTTTGAATAAAGAGGGAGAACCGCTTCTGGAGGAGACAGAGGTAGCGGAAAGATGGAGAGAGTATTTTGAGGAGTTGCTGAATGTACAGGAAGAGGAGGAGGAGGTGGAAATAGTGGAGGCACCCCCTAGAGAAAGACAAGGAATAGAGGAAACCAGATTGATTCAGTTAGAAGAGGTGAGAGAGGCAATTAAAATGTTAAGAAACGGGAAAAGTGCAGGATAACTCAGCAACGAGTTATTCAAGACAGGGGACGGAATGACTAAGTGGTTAACATTGATATTCAACAAGGTATGGGAAGAAGGAAAAATACCAACAGAATGGAGGAAAGCAGTAATCTGCCCAATACATAAAAAGGGAGATAGAAGAGAATGTGGAAATTATAGAGGTATAGTGTTGTTAATAGGAGCGAGTAAGATATACGAAAGGATCTTGGAGAAAAGATTGAGGATGAAGGTTGAAGATAAAATTGGAAAATGGCAACACACGGTTTTAGACCAGACTTGATATTCCATATGAAGATGCTGACGGAAAAAAACATAGAATGGAACAAGAAAGCGTTTGTAACATTCATTGACTTAGAAAAAAGCTTTCGATAGGATAAAAAGGGAAAGACTGTGGAGAGTATTAGAGGACCCAGCGTACAACATTCCTGAGAAATTATCAACAGCTATTAAGAGCATGTACGAAAAACTATAAATATGGTCAGAGGAGGAGGAGGCGAGAAATGGTTTGGAGTGAAAACCGGGGTGAGGCAGGGCAGTGTATTGTCACCATTGCTTTTCGCACTGTACCTGGACAGCTGCCTTAAAAGAATATGTATAAGAGAGAATAGAGAAGACACACTGGTATACGCGGATGATGCGGCAGTGATAACATCAAGAACTGAGGATCTTCAGGAAGCTGTGAATAGGTGGAATGATGTGTTGAACTCTATG
>SEYY01004829.1:7500-28363 GCA_009176605.1 Armadillidium nasatum
TGAAAGAGGTATCAAAAGAAAGATAAAATGAAAGAGATAG
The DNA here is from genome assembly GCA_009176605.1 of Armadillidium nasatum. Classification (NCBI taxonomy): domain Eukaryota; kingdom Metazoa; phylum Arthropoda; class Malacostraca; order Isopoda; family Armadillidiidae; genus Armadillidium; species Armadillidium nasatum. Next base: position 7,541 of record SEYY01004829.1, read on the forward strand.
TGAGTAGGAAAGTGAAAGAAAGAAAGAAGACAGATAAAAAGTATGAAAAGAACAAAAAAAAAAAAACAAGATAGACAAAGAAATAAAGAAGAAAGGCATAAAAAAGAGGAACATAAGAGAACAAAGAAAGAGAGAGAGAGAGAGAGAGAGAGAGAGAGAGAGAGAGAGAGAGAGAGAGAGAGAGAGAGATTTTTCAATTCAGATTTAAGCCGATTTTCAAAAACTACTACAATCAACAAATCTAGACCAACAATTTAAGGCACGAAGGAAAATATTTCATTCAAAACCTCGAGACGTGGGTGTTTATGTCTGTGTGTTTGCACCCATGTTTGTGAACGTGTGTACACGTGTAAGTGGAGGAACATGTACTAAATATTTTATGAAAGTTTTTTATTTAAGAAATTTCTTGGGAATATTTATTGCAAACAATTTTTAATTTCTTTCCACATCTGTGAAAACTCTTCCGTACACTTAAGATTCATTTTTATAATTATAAAGTCCCATATTTATTATTATTATTATTATTATTATTATTATTATTATTATTATTATTATTATTATTATTATTATTATTATTATTATTATTATTATTACTATTTTGGGGAGGGTCTTGTGTCTTCTGAAGAGATGTAAATGCCTCCTTTGGCATTATCTACTGAGTGTTAGGTTTAGCTGATGCTTTTCGAGGAACTCCTTTGCCCTTTAGTTTCTCCATTACGAGTTTCATCTTTTCAGAAAGTTACGTCAAACGTACTGACGACTTTACACTAGAGTGGTTCTTATTCCCATCTTCCTCTTTATTTTCACATATCCCTCACAGATTTATAATAACGAGCTCAAACATTACCTTTTTTAAATAATGCTGCATTTTGGTGATACTTAAACCTATCTTGGAGATGATTGGAGATGCGACATCCAAACAGTGTTTCTCATCCATTCCTCACCCCATCATCACTTGGGAGTTGGCGACCTTCGGAGGTGGGGTTAGTGCTACTAAGACTTCGCAGCAGATTTGACCTGCTGAACGGGGTTCCTTTTTCATTAATTTCTGAAAATTTCACCGTCTTTTTAATAATTCCCCTTTGTTGAACACCACCCTTTTCTACTATACTTCACCTTATTTTCTTGACCGAAACTCAGGTGCTTGAGCGTTCTGACAGTATACAGTTTTTTGTTTCCTCTTACTGTCACTCTTCTCAATTTTCAGCTGAAGGCTGTTATTGTGCATATGTTTTTGTTCTCGTGTCTCAAATTTTGAGTCTTCCAAATTTTGAATATTGTGACTTAGGCACTCTTGCTAATTTACGATTAAATGCATTTGTTTATTTGTTCTTTTTATTTATTCAACGGCGAGATTAGATGTTAGAGTAAACAGTTCGTTACTCTAATATCTAATTAAGATTTAATATTTAATATATATATATATATATATATATATATATATATATATATATATATATATATATATATATATATATATATATATATATATATATATATATATATATATATATATATTATATTTTTACAGTACTTTTTAGTTGAAGGAAATAAATGTGTGGAATAAGACTTTTGTGATGGAATTTAAAGCCTAAAAGAGAATAAGCTATTTGTCTTGACAAAACCTAAGTACTTTTCTACAAAAAGTTTTCTTATATATATATATATATATATATATATATATATATATATATATATATATATATATATATATATATATATATATATATATATATATATATATATATATATATATATATATATATATATATATAGGGGGGGTGTACAAGATACTCGAGAAAAGCGTTGATGGAATTGCTCATCATGTTCAACACAGTCATGCTCACTAGTGCTGTAGTACAGCAAGTGTTCTCATAGGCAATAACAACTTAAAGGCCAAGAGATCATCCCTGTATGCTAAAAATTTTGATATATTATATTAATGAAAGGTAATATGCATCTTATGGAGGACGGGAAGAAGAAGAAAAATTAAATTATGTTGTCATCCTTTTTTCATTTTAGTTTCTTCTGACTAAATTTTGAATATTTTTTTAGTTTAATACTAATAATATGTGCTTCATTTAAGTTTTTTAGCTCTGTTTTGGACTAAAAAACTCTTAAATATTTTGTTTTTTAAAAGTTAAAACCATAAATTAGCTTCTTTTTTTAATTCTAAAGCAAAAAGCTAGTTTTTGGGTCATAAATCACATAAAGAAAATAGAAAAGCTTTTATAGTTTTGGCACTTTTTTAAATGGCCTAAGAACGTTACATATCAAAAAACTAACAGCGTAATCTCTTTCCCATCAAGAATACACAGTATATATTTTGCAACTCCCTCAGAGTGAGGGGAGAAGGAGCTCGGGAAGAAAAGGAATGGAGAATTAATTGCATCCTTCTGTAAATCTGAATATCAAAACGGAAATATTATATAACTTTATTCTATTTAATTCATTGATCAGATATTTAGACTAGCTTGAAGTTGGTCCCTAGAGAAACTTCCAAATTGGCTTTGTTGAAATCATTTGCTGTTATTACCATGATCTTAATTAATCAAGTTCAGTTTTATCATTTTAGCAGAATATGGTTAACCCATAAATCTTCCGTTGGGTACACTTTAATTTAATCTCTAGTTATTTATATGACTCACACCAAGCATTTACGAGATTTCCAACAGAAAATACCTAGGTTGCCTTCAATGAATTTATTTCTTTTCGTAACTCATGTTCAGTGCTTATAAAAGATAGGTGGTTTGGTCTTCTTCATCCCATACTCCCTCTTACTTTGTTTCGAGAACAAAGAGTTCAAATTGCAAATACAACCAACAAAGTGGGGTCAATTTTTAACAGTTTCAACATTACAAAATGGGAGCAAAAAATAATTATTAATCAAAGGGTAATAAAATCTCATTTCGGAAAGGTTTTTGTATTCCTTTCGTACCCCCATTGGATTTCAGTTCTTTAATCTAATACTGAAGGTCACTCCTATTTCACTGGGGAAGATGTGTTATTATTTTTATGAAACACATCTTTGGTTCTGATACGTACCACTGTTTCTGTTTCTTTCATATTCTCAGCCTCTGGAGAGACTTTCATCCTCTTCGTGGGTTTTCTGATCTCAATTAGAAATGCTGTCCATTTCAATTAAAACATCAGCAGCTGACATGGAATGATGTAAAGAGTCACCTACAGATTCAGGTGTGCAACTAAGATTCCTCTGTAAGAAATAGTCTATTACGGTATTTCCTCTATAGTTTTACTTCAGCATCACCCGAAAGTATATTCCAATGTCTAACTCACGACTTCTGATTTTAATTTGCAGAGCAAGAAAACCATCTGCGATGGTAATAGGGGAAAAGAATAAATTTATAACAAAGTTTAACAATTTATGTATAGATCATAGTTGGGCTGATATATATATATATATATATATATATATATATATATATATATATATATATATATATATATATATATATATATATATATATATATATATATATATATATATATATATATATATATATATATATATATATATATATGATAAGGGGTAACATAATTTTTTTAACCTTTAATTAATTTCCAGAATTTGAGATGAGAAATGAGGCAATAAACTCTAAATGATAAACAATTCATTAATATAAATAGAGTCAAATGTTATTCTCATCACCCTTTCGATATATTTTAATTAAAAATTGAATTTATTTTAATTCATTTCCATTTCAAATTATCAGAAAACAAATTCATTTCGCTGCGTCGAGGTGAATTTTTACGTTGGGAGGGTGGAGAGTGAAAGGTGGAGGGGTGGAGGGGTGGAAGGGGTGGAGAAGTCGAGAAGTGGGGATGGGGACGAAGTTTCCACTGCCAACAGGTGTTATTGCTCTTGACTAATTAATCTAATTAAAATAGACATACACCTTCCTGTGCACGATAAACAAAATCGAGAAACACTTGTTCAAACTTCGACCTATTTTCTTGTTTATCTTATTTCAAGAATACAAATGAAGGAGTGTTTGTGTTCATTGCTCATTTCAAAAAGAGTTACAAGCAAGACGTAATAATTAATAGATCTACATTCAGAAATTCACGCATACACACACTCACACCTACACCTACACCCACATCCACACACACACACACACACACACACACACACACACACACACACACACATATATATATATATATATATATATATATATATATATATATATATATATATATATATATATATATATATATATATATATATATATATATATATATATATATATATATATATATATATATACTATATATATATGTATATATATATATATATATATATATATATATATATATAGTATATATAGCAGCTTCTCACGCATGACTGCAGTGGTGACAAGAGGTAAACATTTTCTGGTTACGAATATGTGGCCCTTTGGGAGCAATAATAATTGAGAAGCTGAAGGAATTCCCTGTCCATGGAAACTGCCAAAATGACGCCCATTTTTTGGGGCAACAATCTTGGCATGATAACATACAGATTTTATCCAAAGTCCAAACAAATTTCAGATCATGTATTAAAATTATTTTGTTTAAAATGGTTTCTGAAAAATGTACAAGGCATTGTGTCTGTGAAACTCCGAGTAATTATTTTATAGATTTTTAATAGTACTAAAATATTTAATAAAAAGATCACGGCACGTAATTAATGTTACTTCACGCAATAGTTTTTATAATTTGCTAAGGAAAAAATATTATGCAATTATTGCTATCAATTTTTAAAGCTTTTTTTTTAAAATAAACTCATTGCCTATGAAGGCTTTTCATTCTCATTTAATAACACTTTCTTGTGACCAATTCTTTTCTAAAACAATGAACTTTAAAGAGGTCAGGACCTTTTATCAAACCTTCAATGACCACGATGGAAATCACGCTGAGGTCCACTTTCAAATTCTCTCTAGTTAAGCTATTTCTATTTTGTGTATTTCTTTCATGGACTTTCTTAATTGACGAACTTTTTACTTGAAGCTTTTTCTTTCAATTTTTCGTACTTTGATTTTATTTCAACTCTTTTCGACTGTGTCCAGGTTGTATATATATATATATATAATATATATATATATATATATATATATATATATATATATATATATATATATATATATATATATATATATATATATATATATATATATATATATATATATATATATATATATATACTCGACACAGTCTTCACAAAACTACATGTTTAAGAACACAACTCACACCGTCATCTCTTTTTAATATTTTGATTATTTCCTTTTTTTCTTGATATTTCTTGGAAGGGTCACATTATCTCTTTCGCTAAACAAGCTTCTAAGTGGTTAGGTGTTCTAATCCTCTATAGATTTTATCACTACCCTGATTTCTTGCTCTGTATAAGGCATCGTTCGCTCTTGTATGGAGTATGCAGTGCATATCTGAGATTGTTCCAGACACACACATTGCTTTGTTTGAAAAGATGAAATTGAGTCTTAGGCTTTTCTCCTTTTAACTCTCCCTATTTCTCTCTAATGTCTTTCTGCCAGCGAACATTTGCATAACTCTCCTTATCCTTTCGTTAATACAACTGTCATCGTTCTTCTTCTCCTTTAGTTGAATACGTCCTTCTCTGCATTAGGAAGCCTCGTAATGCACGTCTTTCCACAAAACCTCATCCATTCTGTGTCCGGTTATCTGGTCAGTATTAACCCTTCCTTTCTGTGTCCGGTTATCTGACCCTTATTAACCCTTCCTTTCTGTGTCAGGTTATCTGGCCCGTATTAACCCTTCCTTTCTGTGTGCGGTTCTTTGATCCTAGTGTAACCCTTCCTTTCTGTGTCGGTTCTTTGATCCTAGTGTTAACCCTTCCTTTCTGTGTCCGGTTCTTTGATCCTAGTGTTAACTCTTAACCCTTAATTTCTGTCTGGTTCTTTGACCTTAGTGTTAACCGTTATATTCATTTTTACATATACTCTTGAGGTAAATTCTGAAACACTTTCATACACCGCGTCGAGTCATGTTGGCCATTAGTCTGATGGAGACTATATAAATATGCCTCTTGATATTTACCACCAGAGTATATATATATATATATATATATATATATATATATATATATATATATATATATATATATATATATATATATATATATATATATATATATATATATATATATATATATATATATACTATATATATATATATATATATATATATATATATATATATATATATATATATATATATATATATATATATATATATATATATATATATATATATATATATATATATATATATATATAATATATATATATATATATATATATATATATATATATATATATATATATATATATATATATATATATATATATATATATATATATATATATATATATATATATATATATATATATATATATTATATATATATATATATATATATATATATATATATATATATATGTGGGAAATATTTTACGTTAATTTAAACCCAAAGAATTTTTTCCCTTATATATATTATAAAGTCATTCAATATTTCATTTCACTCAAATGAATCAAAATGATTTTAAAATATGAACGAAAAGAAATGAATGAATGAACGAAAAAAAAAGAAAACAAAACGAAATTAAAAGAAAAATCATTATAAGAAGAATTGGAAGTCGTTTTCGTTCCTTTTTTTTTTATTAAAATCATTCGAACCTTATTTCCCTTTCCCGTCTTTTACAATTGAGTGAATGAAAAGAGAGAAAAAAAAAAAAAAAAAGAAAAAGAAAAAAAAAAGGAATGAAAATAAAGAGAAAGTGAATTTAAGTGAAAAGGAAAAAAAAAAAAAAAATGAAAGAAAAAGAAAAGTTCTAATTTAGACTATCAAAACAATAAATAAATAATTAGTTTATTAATGCAAATAATATATATATATATATATATATATATATATATATATATATATATATATATATATATATATATATATATATATATATATATATATATATATATATATATATATATATATATATATATATATATATATATATATATATATATATATATATATATATATATATATATATATATATATATATATATATATATATATATATATATATATATATATATATATATATATATATATATATATATATATATATATATATATATATATATATATATATATATATATATATATATATATATATATATATATATATATATATATATATATATATATATATATATATATATATATATATAATATATATATATATATATATATATATATATATATATATATATATATATATATATATATATATATATATATAATATATATATATATATATATATATATATATATATATATATATATATATATATATATATATATATATATATATATATATATATATATATATATATATATATATATATATATATATATATATATATATATATATATATATATATATATATATATATATATATATATATATATATATATATATATATATATATATATATATAAGATATACATAATGTAATACATGCAATACATGCAAGTATAACGATCTAATTAAAAAGAAGATAAAAATACTTGTTCTCTCAGGACATTGAACCGGCACTCCTGCATCAGAGAATTGAAACTTAAAATTCATTTTACTCCTTGGTTTATTTATATGAGATATGATATGGAGTGACAGGATGGAGTGAAAGAAGTTTTGTTCTCAATATTTCGTCCGTTTCCCATCTTACTAATTTCAGGAGCTTTATTTAGGCTTAATTTAGACATAATTCATAGAGTTCTTAAAAGGCACTCGACTCCTCCTGCCTTTATATTCTACAAGTATTGCAACTTACAAACTTCCATATTCTTTCTTTCACATCTTACACACCTAAAAACTTTTCTTTTAACGATTTAAAGGCAACGTCGTATGGAGGTTAGGAGGCAGTATCTAATAATTGTGACTCACAGACTTCATCTCCCTGTCTCCGATTATAAATTGACAGACTCTGATGATAGAGTCACTTCTTCCAAGGATCTAAAAGCTAGTTCAGATTCAGCTTTTTTTTGTACTAATTTCTTCAATAATTGTAGTTTTTTTTTCTAATTTAAACTTTTTTAAGCATTATATTCCTTTTTTAAACAAAATCTCAGGGTTTGAGATCTCTGGAAATATCTGTATCCTCCATTTTCATCCGAAAGTTAAACGGATATTTGCAGAGATATTGTGTTCCTATATTGCTGAGTTGATGTCTTCAGAATTTTTTTAACATTTAGTTCCGTTTCTCTTGCCAATCTACGACTATATCATGTTATTTTTTTGTATCTCTTAATAACTCTATTGACAAAATTCTTTAAATTTTCTCTTTCTTTTCTATGAAATAATCATTCAGGATGATTTCAGTGATCATAATTCTTTGGGGTATTTCGGTGCTTCAAACTGACTGTAAATTTTTACTTTTCTTCAGAACGTTTACAATTTATAAAGGAAGGATCCCTGCAAGTGCGAGGCATAAAAAACCTAAATGGTTCTTTCTGGCAAGTTGACGTGCATTCCTGTTTCTTTCTTTTTCAACTAAAACTTCTAAATTTTTTGAGAAAAGTTGATTACTATTTAAGGACTGATACAAGGTCTTTGTTAGAACGGTTTCGCTCAAACCGGTTCTTAATTCTTTGGTTCGTATGATTAAAATATAAACACGAACCCCCGTTGTCAACTTTTACCACTAAATAGAAAACCTTTTGTTTACATCTTCACGACTCACCATTGTTATATATATATATATATATATATATATATATATATATATATATATATATATATATATATATATATATATATATATATATATATATATATATATATATATATATATATATATATATATATATAGTACAGTGGTTAAGCGTTGGACATATTGGCGTAATCATAATTATGGTTCAAGAGGCTGGGAAACCTCTTAACCAGTATTTCTCCCTTCCAATGTACGGTTGCAGGAATATGAATAATTTCTGTAGCCAACACCACCCTGCTTCATGCGGGATATGGTGCTGAGAATATATATATATATATATATATATATATATATATATATATATATATATATATATATATATATATATATATATATATATATATATAATATATATATATATATTATATATATGTGTGTATGTGTGTGTGCGCTTAGGTTTACTTTTGGAACAATTGTATTGAAGTTGTTATCTGAAATGCTAAAATTTATGGAGAAATATCAGTTTATATAATATGAATTATTTTCCTAAAAATAATTTAATTATTCTAAGAATAAATATAGTATTAGTTAAAGAAAGAAACTTAATAATCTTTAAACTCATTTAACAAGAAGATAAAAACACGAAAAAAATGAAAAAAAAACGAACAAGAAGAAAAAAAAAAAAATAGAAATACCCTATTTTCCATTTTGAATTTTTTGGTTTTTTTTCATATTGATGTTCGAAATCAATGTCGGATGCTTATATATATATATATATATATATATATATATATATATATATATATATATATATATATATATATATATATATATATTATATATATAATATATATATATATATATATATATATATATAATTTTATTTTATTATTATTATTAAAAAGAATATCATTAAGACTGAATTTGAAATAAAAAATTGGTTTCACTTTCTGAAAAAAGGAAAAAAAAAAAATCTTCCAAGTACTCATTTCGAAGCTTACATACTCACATACACATATGCACAACAACATATATATATATATATATATATATATATATATATATATATATATATATATATATATATATATATATATATATATATATATATATATATATATATATATATATATATATATATATATATATATATATATATATATATATATATATATATATATATATATATATATATATATATATATATATATATATATATATATATATATATATATATATATATATATATATATATATATATATATATATATATATATATAATATATATATATATATATATATATATATATATATATATATATATATATATATATATATATATATATATATATATATATATATATATATATATATATATATATATATATATATATATATATATATATATATATATATATATATATATATATATATATATATATATATATATATATATATATATATATATATATATATATATATATATATATATATGATGTCGTATTCATATGGTTAGGGATTCGGTCTTGGGAACAGTAGGTCATGGGTTAGAATACCAGAGTAAGAAGTGTACTGACTGGCAGCTCAGGGAGGTTAAGTCTTCCTTTTTTTCCATAATTAAATACATATTATAAAACCTGTTCAAATAAACACATGTTTACTATTCCAATTGCTACTAGATACCAAAAATATTTTGGTAAAGCCTGGAACACACTCCCTTTTTCTGTTTTCCCAACTTCCCTTGACTTGCACACTTTTAAACTCCGTGTATCGGGCACGTCGGCCATTAACGACCAGATTTTCGACTATTCCCAAAACTCTGGTGAAAATTGGTATGCCTCCTGCCTTTGCCTACCAGAGAAGACATAATATATATATATATATATATATATATATATATATATATATATATATATATATATATATATATATATATATATATATATATATATATATATATATATATATAATATATATATATATATATATATATATATATATATATATATATATATATATATATATATATATATATATATATATATATATATATATATATATATATATATATATATATATATATATATATATATATATATATATATATATATATATATATATATATATATATATATATATATATATATATATAATATATATGAAGAGCAAAATTAAGGCACCACTGGGACAAACGTCAATAGGAGAATACTAACAAATACAAAAAGGGTAGTAACATTGTTAATATAAAGCACATGGTTATGCATAATGGGGATAATGTGGTGCCCCACCGTGGGAACCCCCGGGACCCTGTGACACTGTGGCATATAAGTAGAGTGCGGTGTAAGCCTGCAGGGTGTATGTACATGCCACCTGTTCCTGGCCTTCAGTACCTTGTGTGGCCTCCCCTTAAACACCGTTGATGCATTCTGGAGATGATATCCTCAATAGTTTCTTGTGGCAATTCCTCCCATAGGCGTACAACCGTTTGTCGCAGGTGGTTAAAGCTGTGTGGGCGGTGCTGTAGCCGTCGCAGCATCCTTTTCAGTGTGTCCCTCAGATGTCAATGGAATTTAGATTAAACACAAATGTAATATTCATTCCCGTTTTACGCGCATTCAACTTTACTGATCCTATTTTTATAGATGCTGAGATTTCCTTAATTTTTCATCAGTTTTTGTTTATATGTTATACCCAGTTTTTTTATTTTCATGCAATACCATAGAGGCAAATCTCGAATCTATAGTGGCCCGAATATGACTCCTTATATCCATCCACAAAATACAATTGTGATTCTATACAAATGTATATATATTTCCATTTTTTAAAACAATAATAAACAGTTCGAATACCGTTTTAAATACAATTCTTAATGCATATTCTATCGTAAAATGAACAAGAAGAAAGAAAAAACATTTTAAAGGAAGAAAAATGATAAACCACATCTTAAATGCCATAAAGATAATTTGAATTGAAATACAATTTGCTTCAAAGGAAGTCTTAAGAAGAAGAGAGGAAAGAAACTCCTTCAGTAGACGAACAAAAGAGAAAGTGAAGTTTCAGGAGATTAATAGGTTCCATTGTCAGGTATTATATTTCTAATAATCTTGACAATATTGCTCAAAATAATTTTTAATAGGCATTTAATTACTTATATATATATATATATATATATATATATATATATATATATATATATATATATATATATATATATATATATATATATATATATATATATATATATATATATATATATATATAATACCTCTGGTGGGAAAAGGCTGAAAGCCTACCAATTTCCTCAAGAGTTAAGAGGCTACCAGAATCAAGTCTAAATTAAGGACCAGCATGTCCCGATAACGGCTTTAAAAAAAAAATAAAGGTATGCAAATTCAAGGAAGTTGGGAAAACAGATAAAGATGGTGTGTTTCACAATACCAGTAGCGTGCGTACATGTAAGATTGAGCATAGTGGTAAAGTGTAGGGCCAGAGAGTTGGACAAAGAAAGGATAAGGATAAAAAACTTGAATTTCTCAATAAATAACGATAGTATAGAGAGAGTGACGCAACAATTCGACGGGCAGAAAGAAACTGGAGAGAATTAGTGAAAGTAGGAGAGTTGATAAGACGAAAAACCCTAGACTCCTCCTTCATAAGGAGAGCTGTATGAGTGGAACCACCCCAGATGTGTGACGCATGCTCCATACAGGGGCGAACAACACCCCTACTCAGCTCAAGCAACTGGGGTGGATTGAAGAAATACTGAAGGCGACTCAGAACACCCAACCTCTTAAAAGCTTGTTTAGAAAGAGAGGTAATGTGATCTTTCCAAGAAAGATCACGAGAAAAATAAACAACAAGAATATTAAGGAGAGATGAAGGCTTGAGGTGTGTGTTTTCGAAGAAGATATCATAGTTGTGTGGAAGATTGTGTCGAGTAGAGAGATGGAGGAATTGGGTTTTTGGTAGCATTGAAAACAACCATGTTTTCTCTGCCCCAATTTGAAATACGAGATAGATCAGAGGTCAGCTGCTCTAAGGCTACCTTCCTTGCGTCTATTAACTATCTTTGGGAGGGGCGCCTTTCAAATTGAAAAGAGTAATGAAGGGTAGAGTCATCAACATAGGAGTGGATAGGAGATGAAGTAACAGAGAGAAAGTCATTAATGAAAAGCAGAAAAAGTGTTGGAGATAGGACAGATCCTTGAGGAACACCACTATTAATAGATTTAAAGAAAGAACGATAGCCGTCTACAATAGCTGCTATAGAATGACCAGAAAGGAAATCAAAGAGAAGATCACAGAGAGAAGGATAGATTCTGAAAGAGGAAAGTTTGGAAATCAAAGCTTTGTGCCAGACTATATCGAAAGCTTTCGATTTGTCTAGCGCTGCAGAAAAAGATTCACCGAAATGCAGAAGCGGGAAGTACCAAGGTTTCAGAGAGAAGAGAAAGAAGATCACCAGTAATTGTCTAAAGTAGAATTAAAGAGTAAGGCTTGAGCGAAGAGTACAGTTTTAGCAGCAGCCAAAATGGCAATCGTGTCGTCACAAGATACTAGAGGAAGGGAAGGAGAAAAATCAAAATTAAAGTCGTTTTTTTTTTTTTTTTTTTTTTTTTTTTTTTTTTTTAAAGCAAATTGTCAGAAAGCATGAGGAAAAAGAGGCCGAAATATTGCAATTTCTACATATTAAAAGAATATTCATTGTACAGAGAATAGATTTTGCAATATTCTGGAATAAAATGTAAGATGCATGGGTTTCTGGAGTTTGGAGACAACGGTAACCATAGAAGCCATCATCCATGACACGAACACTCAACTACAAGCAGAGTTAAAATAAGGTTTGTTAAAGTTGAAGGGAGAGAACACCGAATGTGGGCCTTCGTGACAGAGAAAATTACTTCGGTTATGCGCCTTAACATACCTAGGGATCCTACCAATCATTTCGCTGGAAATCAGTGAAGTAAGACAACAAGTATGACCAGTTAAGAGCATCAGAATGCTAGTATATATATATATATATATATATATATATATATATATATATATATATATATATATATATATATATATATATATATATATATATATATATATATATATATATATATATATATATATAATATATATATATATATAATATATATATATATATATATAATATAATATAATAATAATAATAATAATAATAATAATAATAATAATAATAATAATAATAATAATAATAATAATAATAATAATAATAATAATAATAATAATAATAATAATAATAATAATAATAATAATAATAATAATAATAATAATAATAATAATAATAATAATAATAATAATAATAATAATAATGATGAACAAAACAAAAACAAAAGAAAAAAAATCGTAAAGAAAATAACGAAGAAATTATATATTGTCAATAAATAAAAAAAATAAGTCAAAAATGTTAATGATACTTCAATTCGTCCTTCCCAAAATGATGTTGAGAAAAAAAAAAAAAAAAAAAAAAAAAAAAAAAAAAAAAAAAAAAAAAAAAAAAAAAAAAAAAAAAAAAAAAAAAAAAAAAAAAAAAAAAAAAAAAAAAAACAAAAAAAAAAAAAAAAAAAAAAAAAAAAAAAAAAAAAAAAAAGCCAAAAAAATCACCATTTTTTCATCTGCTTTCGAAGGGTTTCTTTTTTTTTCGACTTAATTTTGAACGTCAATTTTTCAAAAAAAAAAAAAAAAAAAAAAAAAAAAAAAAAAAATTTTTTTTTTTTTTTTATTTATTTAATATTATAATAATAATAAAATTTATGTAATATATATATATATATATATATATATATATATATATATATATATATATATATATATATATATATATATATATATATATATATATATATATATATATATATATATATATATATATATATATATATATATATATATATATATATAATATATGGATATTTTTGTATAAAAATTTAATATTCTTTGAAAGATAAATAATGGTTTTATAGATAGACTTATATATATATATATATATATATATATATATATATATATATATATATATATATATATATATATATATATATATATATATATATATATATATATATATATATATATATATATATATATATATATATATATATATATATATATATATATATATCGGTGAATCTTTTGTTTGCGCTGGACATATCGAAAGCTTCGATAGAGTCTGGCACAAAGTTTGATTTCTAAACTTCCCTCTTTCGGTATCTATCCTTCTCTCTGTGATCTTCTCTCTAATTTCCTTTCCGGTCGTTCTATAGCTGCTGTTGTAGACGGCCACCGTTCATCCTTTAAATCTATCCCCAACACTTTTTCTACTTTTCATTAATGATCTTCTCTATTACCTCATCTCCTATCCCCTCCTATGCTGATGACTCCACCCTTCATTATTCCTTCCAGTTTGAAAAACGCCCACCCAACAGCAGTTGATAGACTCGAGAAGGGTAGCCTTGGAGCAACTAACCTCTGATCTTTCACTTATTTCAAAATTGGGGCAGAGAAAACATGGTTGTTTTCAATGCCTCAAAAACTCAATTTCTTCATCTCTCCACTCGACACAATCTTCCACACAACTATGATATCTTCTTTAGAAACACACAACTCAAGCCTTCATCTGTTCTTAATATTCTTGGTGTTTCTTTTTCTCGTGATCTTTCTTGGAAAGATCACATTACTTCTCTTTCTAAACAAGCTTCTAAGAGGTTGGGTGTTCTGAGGCGCCTTCAGAATTACTTCAAGCCACCCCAGTTGCTTGCTCTGTATAGGGGTGTTGTTCGCCCCTGTATGGAGTACGCTTCGCACATATTGGGTGGTTCCACACACACGGCTCTCCTAGAGAAGGTGGAGTCTAGGGCATTTCGTCTCATCAACTCTCCAGCTCTTACTAACTCTCTTCAATCTCTTTTTGCCCGTCGAATTGTTGCGTCACTCTCTCTTTACTATCGCTATTACAACGGACACTGCTCTTCTGAACTCTCTCGTCGCATACCTCCTCCATTGAGAAGAGCTCATGCGACACGCCTTTCTACACAGTCTCATTCTTTCTCTGTCCAACTCTCCGACCCCAGACTTAACCGCTATGCTCAATCTTACATATACTCTACTGGTAAAGTCTGGAACACACTCCCTTCATCTGTTTTCCCAACTTCCTTTGACTTGCATACTTTCAAACGCCGAGTATCTGGACACGTCGGCCTCCATCGACCATGATTATAGATCCTTCCCAACTCCGGTGGAATTTGGTAGGCCTCTGGCCTTTGCCCACCGGAGGAGATATTAAAAAATAAAAAAAAAAAAAATATATATATATATATATATATATATATATATATATATATATATATATATATATATATATATATATATATATATATATATATATATATATATATATATATATATATATATATATATATATATATATATATATATATACTGGCATCGGCATTTTCTCTTTTTGCTCAATAATTGTTATTTTATTAATAGGTTATAAAGAAGATTGTATTATCATTGATCCTTGATGCTGCTAGATTTCTAGACTAATTAATCAAGATTTTGATATAAAATAATGATCTTATAATCAAAGTAATGATGTCATATATCTGATATAGGAGCGGCATTTAAAAATACCAATAAGAGACAAGCTATTCTAGTGACGTAACATACCTTCATAAGAAGAAAACGCCGGGACATTTTTTTGAGGGGAAGGCAGTTCGGCATTTGACATAGCCGCCACAGGGTATGCTGTGATAGCGAGTCGAACGTCAAAGCCATCATTTAATTATCTTTTTTTGGTTATTAGTAATTGTTATTAATAAAACATCGACATTAGAAAAGTAAATAAAAGTAAAATGAGTACGGAGAGTCACAGTGCTTGTGAAGCAAATAATTCATGATGAATTAATCCTTTATATCATTTGTGAATTTGTAATTAGAATTATGGGATTAAAATATTAAAAATAAACAAAGCTGTTTGCGACGATTTCTCCTTTAAAAACCGAGTTCCTTACGGAACACACATACACACACACACACACACACACACACACACACACACACACACACACACACATATATATATATATATATATATATATATATATATATATATATATATATATATATATATATATATATATATATATATGTGTGTGTGTGTGTGTGTGTGTGTGTGTGTGTGTGTGTATGTGTATGTGTGCGTGTGTGTGTATGTGTAAGTGAGTGAGAGAAGATTCAATAAATTCGAAATAATTAAATTGTCCAATTTTGAATCACAAAAAAGATTGTGTAAATCGATCTGTCAAACGCTTCTGTCCTCTTCACGTTATCAAGGAAAATATTTAAAATATATTCAAATAAATAAATGAATGAATGAATAAATAAATAAAAAAATAAATAAATAAATAAATAAATAAATGAATATAATGTAATATAATATTACTTCTTAGGCAAAATAGTTTAATTTCTGGGTTTCTATTTGCTATCTTCCATTTTCTATTTCAACTTTTATAAAGTATTGCAATTTGCAAACACTCATGTTAAATATATATATATATATATATATATATATATATATATATATATATATATATATATATATATATATATATATATATATATATATATATATATATATATATATATATATAATATATATATATATATATATATATATATATATATATATATATATATATATATATATATATATATATATATATATATATATATATATATATATATATATATATATATATATATATAATATATATATATATATATATATATATATATATATATATAATATATATACGCAAGAATTCATTTGAATATGTTCATTTAAATAATTAGAAATGGAGAAACAAAAACCTACCTTCGAGATCTTTGGAATGACAACGTTCAAAAACTTTCCTCCATCCACCCCATTACCATTTCATTACTTGGTAGTTGGCGGCTTTGGTGGATGGGATTGCTGCCATCAATATTTGGCAGCTGGCTTGCTCTAATTCACTTGCTTTCCTTTTAAATAATTTCCGCAACATTCGCGATCTAATTCTTAATCTCAATTTTCCAAATACCATTACTCTTCTTCTAGACCTCACATTATATTTTTTACAAAAACTCAGGCGTTTGGACGCCTCTTAAAAAGCCTTGATTTCTAAACTTCCTTCTTCCGGAATTTATCCTTCTCTTTGTAGAGCGAATTGTGATTTTCTTTCTGGTCGTTCTATTACAGTAATTGTAAACTACCACCGTTCATGTATTAAATCTATAAATAATAGTTATTTAGAGTTCTGAATGACCTCTCTATCACTTCTGCGTCTATCCACTTCTCTGTCGATGACTTCATACTTTATAAGTCCATTTATTTTGAAAGATATACACCCAAAAGCAAAAACATCGTGCTAGTACGGTGGATTTAGAGCAACTAACATTTGATTTTTTTCGAATTTCTAATTGGAAAATGCAAGATATGGTCATTTATTTTGATGTCTCAAAAATTCAGTTCTTTCAGCTTTCCCTGACATTATCTTCAACACCCCTTTAACATTTTCGATAACAAATTAACAAAATCTTCACCTGTCCTTAATATTCCTGGTGTTACTTTTCCTCGTGATCTTTCTTAGAGAGATCATAAATTAGTAAACAAACTTGTGAGAGTTGCTTTTCCTTTATAAAGGTATAGTTTGCCTCTGTATGGAGTATGAGGTGATTCCAGTCTCACAGCTCTCTTAGAAAATTTGGAGTTTAAGATCTTTTCCTTTTATCAACAATTTCACCCTCACAAACTCTCTTCAATTCCTCCTACCAGTTGAAATGATTCGTCTTCTCCTTTATACTGTTGCAACGAACACTCTTCTTTTGAACTCTAAAATTGTATAGTTCCTAAACAGAAATTAATTCTGGAAAAACGTCTTTCCTTAACATTATTCTTTCCCTGTTCAACTCTCTGAACAAAAACTTAATCATTGTTTTCAACTATACATGTATTACACTTGTTAAATCTGAAATAAACTTTTTACCTATTTTTCAAGCTTCATTTCACTCTTACATTTTCAAACGGTGTATAAAGGTGTAATTGGCTTTTAATTTGGACCTGATTTTGGAATTTCCCAACTCTGATGGAATTTCAAAAATATCAGGCCTTTTCCCACGAGAATATATATATATATATATATATATATATATATATATATATATATATATATATATATATATATATATATATATATATATATATATTATATATATATATATATATATATATATATATATATATATATATCTTTTTTTATATCTCCTCTTGGTGGGCAATGGCCAGAAGCCTACCTATTTCCATCAGAGTTGGGGATATGTCAGAAATCTGGTCGCTAATGGCTGACGCGACCCGATACACGGCGTTTAAAAGTGTGCAAGTCAAAGGAAGTTGGGAAAATAGATAAAGGGAGTAAGTTCCAGACTTTACTAGTAAAGTACATGTAAGATTGAGCATAGCGGCTAAGTCTGGGGTCGGAGAGTTGCTTAGAGAAAGGAGGAGAGTGTGAAGAAAGTTGAGTTGCACGATCCCTTCTCAATGAAGGAGGTATGCTACGGGAGGATTCAGAAGAGCAGTGTAATAGCGATAATAGCGATAGTATAGAGAGAGTGACTCAACAATTTGACAGGCAGAAAGAGATTGGAGAGAGTTAGTAAGAGTAAAAGAGTTTAAAAGATGAAAAGCCCTAGACTTCATCTTTTCGAGAAGAGCTGCATATGTGGAACCACTCCAGATATGTGAGGCTTACTCCATCAATCAACTGGGGTGGCCCAAAAAAATCACGAAGACGCTTCAAAACACCCAACCTTTTAGAAGCTTGTTTAGAAAGAGAAGTAATGTGATCCTTCCAAGAAAGATCACGAGAAAAAGAAACACCGAGAATATTGAGGACATATAAAGGTTGGAGTCGTGTGTTTTTGAAGAAGATATCATAGTTGTGTGGAAGGTTGTGTCGAGAAGAAAGATGGAAAAATTGAATCTTTGAGGCATTGAAAATGACCATGTTTTCTCTGCTCCAATTTGAAATGCAAGAAAGATCAAAGGTCAGTTGCTCCAAGGCCACTTTTCTTGCATCAATTAACTACTGTTGGGAGCGGAACCTTTCAAATTGAAAGGAGTAATGGAGGGTGGAGTCATCGGCATAGGAGTGTATAGGAGATGAAGTAATAGAGAGATGGTTATTGATGAAAATTTAGAAAAGAGTTGGAGATAAGAACCGATTCCTTGAGGAACACCACTATTTATAGATTTAAAGGAGGAATGGTGGCCGTCTGTCTACAGTGGCTGCTTTAGAACGACCAGTAAAGAAATCAGAAAGAAGATCTCAGAGAGAATAATAGATTCCAAAAGATGGAAGTTTGGAAGTCAAAGCTTTGTGCCAGACTCTTTCGAGGGCTTCTATATATCTAGCGCAGAAGATATATATATATATATATATATATATATATATATATATATATATATATATATATATATATATATATATATATATATATATATATATATATATATATATATATATATATATAATATATATATATATATATATATATATATATATATATATATATATATATATATATATATATATATATATATATATATATATATATATATATATATATTATATATATATATCGGCTTGAGTAACATAGTTGCTGTTTAATTTAAAAAATTTTCATTAGTTTACTAGGAAATGGCGTTAATAATATTTTGCCGTCGAGTTGAAGTTACTGAAGTGAATTTAAAATTTAAATATTAAGATTATCGGAAGGTAATACCGAAGATTAGCACACAATGTTAATGCCTTATTTTATCAGTCTCTGAGTTGCCTTTCTAGGGAGATGTTGCTCATTTCAATTTCTCTCTCACAGGCGTCAATAAGCGCAAAGAGAAGAGCGCTATGGTTGGTTTTCACCACATTAATAAAAACATTTAAGAAACAAAAATTTATTTTTTCATGTGTGTGTGTGTGTTGTGTGTGTGTGTGTGTGTGTGTG
>SEYY01004830.1:2500-5000 GCA_009176605.1 Armadillidium nasatum
CAGAGCCCCCCCAAATGTGAGAACAGTACTCCATACAAGGGCGAATAAGACCCCTTATATATCTGGAGTAACTGCTCAGAAGAAAAAAACTCTCGCAACCTGAACAGAACTTCCAGCTTCTTAGAGGCAGCTTTAGCAACCATTGTGATATGAAGGTTTCCAAGACAGTTCATAGTTATGTTAAGACCAAGGATGTTTATGTTGTTTACAGGTGAGACGGAGAGCCATCGAAGAAGATAGGAAGTTAGGAGGTGTTTTTGAGAGGGAGATGGTGAAGAAGTTGAGTTTTTAAAGAGTTGAATTTCACAAGGTTGCTTAGACCCCACCGGAAAATCCTATCCAGAATCGGCAAGAATAGAATTGGAAAGTTGAAGACGAGAAGCAACTCTAGAGGCAAAAGAGGGAGCAGATTTGAAATGAGTAGAAGAATGTAAAGTTGAGTCATCAGCATAAAGAGTGAACAGAGTTAGAAGTGCAGTTGAGAAGATCGTTAATGAAAAGTAAGAATAAGGTTGGAGATTAAACAGAGCCCTGAGGAACACCACAGTTGACAGAAAAAGAGGAAGAGGTCGATTCATCTACAAGTGCCGAAATAGAAAGATCCGAGAGAAAACTAGACAAAAATAAACAAAGAGAAGGAGGAAAACCCAAGGAAGGGAGGCTTGGAGAGCAAGCGACGCATGCCATACCCGGTCAAAAGCCTTGATATGTCAAGCACCAACCACCAAGACTCCCCGAAGTCCTAAGGGCAGAAGACCATTGATCAGTAAGAGAAGAGAAAGTATGTCACCAGTTGATCGAGCGTCGAAAGCCATACTGGTGAATCAGAGAGAAAGAGAATGAAACTCCAGAATGATGCCAGGAAATGAAGAGTTGAGGAGAGTTTTCAAAAATTTTAGACTGAACACAAATGAGAGCTATAGGACGATTTTTAGAAGATTCAGAGCGGCTACCCTTCTTTTCGGGATGTTGAACAAAATGCACGCTTCCAGCAATGAGGAAAAGTAATTAGTATTAAGGCATAGAGAGTAGAGTTGATCGAGGACAGGCGCTAACTCGGAAGTACACTCCCTCAGAACACGAGGGGTGAATGCCATCCGGGCCACCGGCCTTCCCGACGTTCATAGAATTTAGGATCTCATGCACCTGATCATGTGTAATTACAGGCAGGGACATGGGATACCTGAGGGAAGAAGGAGTAGGAGGAGGGATGCCAGAATCGAGCCGGGTGGAATTAGTATGGGAAAATGAGGCCCGAAAGAGATTAGCTTTTTCAAAGGGAGTATTTGCAATAGAACCATCAAATCGAATAAGAAGAGAAAAGGAAAGGCATAAAGAAGGATTTGCAGAAGTTATTTGAGATGTTTTTTGCTAGAGGCCAGAAATTTTTATTAGGAGAGCCATGGAGGTCAGCGCACTTCCTTTTTTATGAAAGCACGCTTAGACCGTCGAAGAAAATCCCTGCAAATATTTCTAACTGAATGAAAATTAGCAGGAGTGATAGGAGATGGAGAGTTTTTCCACTCACGATAAGCATTGTCTCTCTCACGAAGGACGAGATAACAGTTGCCATAGAACCATGGATTTTGAGGAGAAAATGATTTAGTTGAAGATGGAGTGAATCTGCCCATCCCATCAAGGATCACTGCCCCTAACCTTATCAGCAGAGAAAGAAGAGTCCCCTGAGATAAAGCAAGATTCACTCGAATGATAGTTAGCAAAGAAGAGGCGCATTGCCCCCAATTAGCCCGATTAAGTGCCAGAAAAAGTACGTTTAGGGCATGGTGGACCTGTTGGAGAGAAAGCATTATAACTAAGAGCTATAAGATTATGGTGAGAGTTTATATATACTATATATATATATATATATATAATATATATATATATATATATATATATATATATATATATATATATATATATATATATATATATATATATATATATATATATATATATATATATATATATATTATATATATATATATAATATATATATATATATATATATAATATATATATATATATATATATATATATATATATATATATATATATATATATATATATATATATATATATATATACTATAGTATATATATATATATATATATATATATATATATATATATATATATATATATATATATATATATATATATATATATATATATATATATATATATATATATATATATATATATATATATATATATAATATATTTATATATACGGATTGTGACACATAACTAAAGAAAGATTTTATATCCATTCCTATTTTTCTATATTAATGTTTCATTTGCTAACGAGCACAAAAACGACAAAGGCATTTGCTGAACAAAGAAAATTCTCTGTTGTTTGTTACTTTATTTCAGTTCGTTGTCCTCATTATTATTGATCTCTTTTTTTTATGTATTTACATTATGGAGACGAAATCGTTCAATTATTTTTCTCTATTTTTTACTTTGTTTATTCTTTATCTCATGACCTAGTTTCTTTC
>SEYY01004830.1:10000-17500 GCA_009176605.1 Armadillidium nasatum
AATGGAAACTTGAGGAGGTGAATGAATTCAAATGTCTAGTAATGTTGGGTGGAAGGTAAGGGTGGGACGGAAAAAGAAATAAAGAACAGAGTAGTAGAAGAAATGAAAGTATTGGGGGCATAAGAACAGTACGGAAGAAAGGAAAAATTTCGAAAGAAATACAGATAAGAATGTTTGAATGTATGTGTTCACCTTCTGTATTTTATGGGTGTGAAACATAGATGATAAGTGCTCGGTCAAGAAAAGTTTTCAATGTCTTTGAGATGAAAGATTTGAGAGCGATATATAAATTGAGAAGAATTGATAGGATTAGAAATGAAAGAATGAAGGGAGATGTGTAAATGGAAGAAGGGTGTAATTAATAGAGAGGAGGATGATGTGCTAAAATGGTTTGGACATATGCGAAGAATGAATGAGGACAGAATGGTGGGCAAGGTACTTAGATTCCATGTGGATAGAGGTAGGGATAGGGGAAGGCCGAAGTGGAGATGGATGGACGGAGTGAGAGAGATTCTGATGGAAGGAATTTGAGTTTAGAAGAGGGTAGAAGATTTGTAGAGACAGAGAGAGATTAAGGGTGGTGGTGAAAGGGGCTGGGGGTTGGTTGTAAGGGAATTGTGGCGGGCACCACCCTACGAAAGTGGGAAAGGTGATAATGAAATATATATATATATATATAATATATATATATATATATATATATATATATATATATATATATATATATATATATATATATATATATATATATATATATATATATATATATATATATATATATATATATATAATATATATATATATATATATATATATATATATATATATATATATATATATATATATATATATATATATATATATATATATATATATATATATATATATATATATATATATATATATATATATATATATATATTATATATATATATATATATATATATATATATATGATGGCATACGCATTCGCATCCTGATCAAAATTAACATCCGCATCCACCCTCATCAAAATTAACATCCGCATCCGCATCCGCATTCTCCAAAATTCGAACATCATCCGCATCCGCAAATTAAAAAAAATGACATCCGGTCCATCATTAATAATATATATATATATATATATATATATATATATATATATATATATATATATATATATATATATATATATATATATATATATATATATATATATATATATATATATATATATATATATATATATATATGCAAATTATTATTCATAATTTTTAATTTAATAAGAGAGTTTGCATTTTCATAGTTTTGATTATAGTTCATAGTTTTGATTGAATAATTTAATTCATGTGTCCAACTAGCCTTTATTTATGTTGTCGTTGATGTGTATTATTCTGCCATCTTTATAGTATGGTTAATTAAATATTAAAATAGGTATAATAATTTTTATAGTCCCTTAAAACACATAGTTATAATTTTGTCTAATATTTTAATATATTTGGCATTGAAATTAAAATCATAAAATCTAATGTCATATAAAATATAATTAAGTGAAACACAATGGTAACGATAAAAAAAATTCTATTCAAAGGATAGAAATTATAGTTTGTATTTATTGTTATTAATAAATCAGTTATAATCACAGTTATGAGCTGGTAATTACAAAGACATTAAAAAATATCTAAGAAAGAAACTAGGTCATGAGATGACAAATAAACAAAGGAAAAAATAGAGAAAAATAATTGAACATTTTCTTCCATATAATGAATATATATAAAATAGAGATCAATGATAAAGAGGACAATGAACTGAAATTAAGTAGCAAACAACAGATATTTTTCTTTGTTCAGCAAATGACTTTGTCTTTTTCGTCCTCGTTAGTAAATGAAACATTAATATTGAAAAATAGGAATGGATATAAAATCTTTGTTCAGTTGCGTGTTGTAATTACCTATAAAATGTAAAAAATCTGAACCAATTTTTTTTTATTATAAATACAGTTGATATAATTCTCGAACTTCAAGAGAAGATTTTAATGCAAAGTAACTAAAATTAAAAATATTCAAAATCCAAAAAGGAAAAAAGAAAAAATGATAAATGTAGCGAAGCAAAAATATCTAAAAAATAATGATTTAAAACAAAAGAGAGAATGTTATGCAATAATAACAAAGCACAAAAAAAAACAATGTTGACAGTATTAACTGACAAGTAACAATTTCAAATTATAAAAGAGCAAATATTGCAGCACCAGCAAAAAAAAAAATAAATAAAAAAAAAAAAAAAAAAAAAAAAAAAAAAAAAAAAAGCCCAACACTTAAAAATAAGAGAAAAAAAGCAAAAAAAAAAAATCGAAAGAAAAATTTATAAATAAAAATGAACTTCAAAATAGACGATATAGGAAGTTTCCACAAGACTTACCGATAATTACTATAAACTTAATTATAATGGAACTTAAAAGTTACAATCAAATAATCAATTTTAAGCATTTTAAAAGTGAGAAAGTCTATTTGTGAAATTTCTTTCATAAGAGCTTCGAGGCTAATAAAAACGTCATTTTGAACAAGTTAAGAAAGACTCATTGTAAGGTTTATGAGACACTTGAAGACATATTTTATTCTTTCTTTCATTTATTGCTTTAACTTTCCCACTCCTATCTTGTTTTTTTAACTCATTTTTTCATCTTTTTATTCTTCTTTCTTCTAAGTATTTTCCCTAGTTTTTCCTTTATCTTTTTTTTCGATCTTCTCTTTCTACTTCTTTTTCATTCACTTTTCTTCCTCTCTTCATTCATTCTATTTCTTTTTCTTCTTTTTGTTCTTTTTCTTCATCATTTCCTTGCTTACACTCTAGTTAAAGTTACTGTTATATATATATATATATATATATATATATAATATATATATATATATATATATATATATATATATATATATATATATATATATATATATATATATATATATATATATATATATATATATATATATATATATATATATATATATATATATATATATATATATATATATATATATATATATATATATATATATATATATATATATATATTATATATATATATATATATATATATATATATATATATATATATATATATATATATATATATATATATATATATATATATATATATATATATATATATATATATATATATATATATATATATATATATATATATATATATATATATATATATATATATATATATATATATATATATATATATATATATATATATATATATATATATATATATATATATATATATATATATATATATATATATATATATATATATATATATATATATATATATATATATATATATATATATATATATATATATATATATATATATATATATATATATATATATATATATATATATATATATATATATATATAGATATATATATTTCGTGAAAATTATTTCAAGGAAAATAATTTAATTTATCTAAAGCTTGAAAATAAAATATTATTTACTGCTCAATCTAAGCCATTATAAATTTTAATTTTAAACTGTTAAAGCGTAGTTCACATTTTATTGCATGCTTTTAATTTTCCAGAAATCTTATTTTAAATGTTAAAACTGATGTTCCTTTTTTTATTTATAAAAAAAAACTTAAAATTGCATTTCACGTTTTCAGAACTGTCATAAAATTCTTTAATCCGAAGACGTTTTAATTGGGAATTCTTCTTACATAACTTATTCCAGTTTCATAAGTTACGTGTTAAAATGTAAGTGTAGTTCTTTATATTTTTCGTTAGCTGTTGTACTGGAAACATTAACAAATCACTATTCTGCTAACCAAGCAGAGGTAAGGATCTAGCCTATAAGATAAACTATATTAAGATATACTATATGATAAATTATATTAAAAAATCTTACAGTATATATTTCTATTTTCTTGAAGCTATTTTCGCAAACCTGTGTATGTATCTAGAAATTAATGTCACGTGGTAAGATGCTGTATTTAATTTATTCAAAATCAATTTTATTTATTTAATTAAGTTGAGGCACAAATCCTCATAATAATGACGCTTGAGTGCTTTTTACGACGCTATGAATAAACCTAAAAGAAGACATTTCGTTAATTAATTAAATTTGAACATTCAGAAGTGCAAATTTACCGTCTTCGAAAGATAAAAATTAAAATTAGTCTATTTATTGCTTTAGCTTTTCGCAATTTCTGAGAACGTTTTCGCAAAACATTATCAAGTTTTTCAAAATTATTCAAATTCTTGGTGGGAGTTCGGGCTTGGATTGCACAAATCTAACAAATTTTAGTCCAAATATTACATTAGTTACAAAATCGGACAAATTCTGCTTGCATTCTTCTAATGAATACCCGAAGCTTTTTTACCCTTTAATATTTTTGCATTTACTTCAAAATAAATAATAAAAAAACTCCGATTGCATATTCAGCCTTTAACTGAAGCATTACAATTATGTGAAAAACGAATGGCGCGCATATAGATTCGTTGCAATTTTATACCTCAAAATAAATTTCTTACTCATTTACAAAGCTATATTACTTCTTTATATACTGTTTTTAAAGAGAATTTCGTAAGCTATCGATTGGTGTTAAAACCATTTAAATAAATTATTTCATTCAAACGTTATAAAGGAAAAACCCCTTCCATGATAAACTTAAATTTTAGATCTGAAAAAAATAAACAAATATTATCAAATCAGGAACTTGCTTTCAAGTGTTACATGGTTTATTGGAGGAACGTGCGTGCTATATAAACGAATAACGCACCTCTTTTGTATAACTCGCACTCTAATTCAAGGGAAGATATGGCTGATGATGAGGGAATGAGTTTCGCTGTGATAAGGTTTTCAGATGACTGCTTTATCGCATGTTTAATAGCCAAGAAGTTGTAATTAATTATATCCACAACCGATCAGATAATAAGAAGATGGAAAAAATTAGAAACATTTCTCATGATATAAGTTGTGGAGAACCTAGGAACTCTTCACCACGAAAATATCTAGTGTTTTACAGAAGATTTCTTTCAAATAGGACACTTACAAGACTTGAAGTGTTTGAATCTAGAATAAATATGGTTGTAAAGTAAATTATACAAGCACAGATATTAGGAAACTTTTGGAATAAGGTTTGAAAGGCTGTAGAGAATGGGAGAAAGCCTCTGTTAACAAACATTGACAGTAATAGAAGAATCATCTGGGTCAAGGTACAGTCGTGAACAAAAGTTCGTTCCTATTAGGCTGGAAATAAACATTTATATAAAATGGGATCATTTCAGGTTCAGCCAATCAAACAGTTCAATTAAGCCCCGCTGAATGTTTTTATTTTCTTTTTATTCAAAATAGAGCTTTTATGAAATGATCTCCATTTTATATAAATATTTATTTCCAGCCTAATAGGAACAAACTTCTGTTGACGACTGTACATTTGAAATTTATAGATCACTGAGAAATAATATTCAGCTATGAATCAACTTTCTGCTTCAACAGTAATTCAGGAAGTCAATATATTAATCATCGGAAGAGAGAAGAGTACATGTCAAATTATATTTTACCCAAAATCAAGCACTTTTTTTCAGTTATATTGTTAGGATGCAAGTTAACCAAAAAGGTTGGAAGGTTTCATATTATGAAAAGTAAATAATATTTAAAAGTTATGATTATAATCAGAACTTTCAAATATTATTTTTTTCTGTATCATTAGCTAGCATCTTAATTATTAAGATGCTACCTAGAGATAGAGATAATGTTTGTAGATGATATTTTTATATTTCAAGATGATAATGCACCATGCCATATGTCAAAAATTGTCAAGCAACAGTTTCAAGATAACTTCATTAACCATATGGATTAGCCAGCTCAGAGCCCAGATTTGAATCCTATAGCGAATCCTTTGCATACGACTGCAGTAATCCTGTCGAAAAACAAACCATATACAAAACATTAACAAATAGAAGAATTACTAAGGCTTGGCCTCATGTTATGAACACCAATAACTAGAAACAAATTCTTCATAGTATGCTAAAAAAAAAGGTGCAGAATGGTTTTCAAGAATAAAGGGTGATATTTAAGACATTAAATCATATTGAGACTTTTTTCTCATTATATTATTTCATACCAATAATTTTCTCAGCAAATGACAAAAATTATATTTTCTGCCTCTTAAAGTGATTCCTTGTAACACCATATTTGAATTACATATTTTCATATGGAGTCAATTTCTTATTCAATAAATTGTGAGAATTTAATTAAAATTGCATTGTACCTTTATTTCCATTAGATGGATTATGAAATGTTCTTAAAAATTTTGTATAAAATATTACTAATGGTTTGTAAATATGTAAGAAAAACTAGACTGAAGCTTAAAACTACAGTGAATAAATACGAGCATACCATTATTCTTGCACAGCATTGTAATAGCTTCTCTTCAATCAGCCACCTGTTTTGTAGCTTGTAGAGGATTGATTCTCTTCAAGAAAAATTGTTACGGTGCGTCAGTTATTTTGCATCCTCGGTGTATACAACTTTGAGATTTTTCCTTAGAAAGTCGATACTGTAGAAGATTTGAAACAACAGAAGAAATGAGAAGACAATTTAAGCTCTCTCAAAATGTTTTTCACTCTAACAAATAATGTGATTCTTTCTTACCAAAACAATAGAGAAAATACTCTTTTTTTCTTATTTAATAAAACAGTTACCAATTATGAATTTCAGATACAAGTATAAATAATGTTGTCAATAAGTGTTTTAATAGATATAAATTCACTTAAAATTGCTTATAAACGAAATGTTGACATGAATACCCCGTTTTTTGTGGTATTTCTCTTTTAACACTCTTTAATATTAAAATAGAGACGTCCCTTAAAGTTTAATTATTATTGACGACAATTTTGCATTAAAATAATGATGTTCAATACTGTATTTATATATTCATATGAGAGTAAAGTTGAAAATGTTAACAATTGTAAACTAAAACGAAAAAAACATTTCAAAATGTTTCGTCTATCTTTGTAATTTGTTATTTTAAAAGTTTTAAATAAATTGTTTTTAAAAATGTTTGATTCTTTAAAATATTGCTGAATTTTGTATCTTTCTTATGAAAAAATTCCCCATGTTTCTATAAAGTTTATTTTGACATCCACAAATAAAATTTTATGAAGCTTATATTTGATTTGAATATGACTCATACCATAAGCCTTTTTGTTTTTATGTGGTTCGTCTGAATCGGGGAAAGTTTATTGATAAGATCATTCAGAATTATTTTCAAAATTCATATAATCATTCAGAATTGTTTTCAGAATTAAATTGGAAGCTCAGCAAATTTTCCGTGTACCGTGGCATTAAGGTATAATGATTAATCACGTATTTGAGGGCTACGGTTCGATCCCGTTTTCAGATCTTAGAAAAAACAACCTCATCGAATAGGGCAATGCCCATGAGATGTGACCATTTTTTTTAACTTGGAGAAAAGAAAGAATTCCATGAATTGTAAATGTGAAACATTT
>SEYY01004831.1:0-42500 GCA_009176605.1 Armadillidium nasatum
TATATTATATATATATAATATATATAATATATATATATATATATATATATATATATATATATATTATATATATATATATATATATATATATATATATATATATTTGTCTTTTCCGGTCGTTCTATAGCAGCAGTTGTAGACGGCCACCGTTCTTCCTTTAAATCTATTAATAGTGGTGTTCCTCAAGGATCTGTCCTATCCCCAACACTTTTTCTACTTTTCATTAATGACCTTATCTCTGTTACTTCATCTCCTATCCACTCCTATGCTGATGACTCCACCCTTCATTACTCTTTTCAATTTGAAAGGCACCCCTCTCAACAGCAGTTACTAGATGCAAGGAGGGTTGCCTTGGAGCAGCTGACCTCTGATCTATCTCGTATTTCTAAGTTGGGGCAGAGAGAACATGGTTGTTTTCAATGTCACCTAAACTCAATTCCTCCATCTCACTAATCGACACAATCTTCCACACAACTATGATATCTTTTTCGAAAACACTCAACTCAGACCTTCATCTGTTCTTAATATTCTCGGTGTTTCCTTTTCTCGTGATCTTTCTTGGAAAGATCACATTACCTCTCTTTCTAAACAAGCTTCTAAGAGGTTAGGTGTTCTGAGGCGCCTTCAGTATTTCTTCACTCCACCCCAGTTGCTTGCTCTGTATAGGGGTGTGTTCGCCCCTGTATGGAGTATGCTTCGCACATCTGGGGTGGTTCCACACATACAGCTCTCCTAGAGAAGGTGGAGTCTAGGGCATTTCGTCTCATCAACTCTCCTGCTCTTACTAACTCTCTTCAATCTCTTTCTGCCCGTCGAATTGTTGCGTCACTCTCTCTATACTATCGCTATTACAATGGACACTGCTCTTCTAAACTCTCTCGTCGCATACCTCCTCCACTGAGAAGGGCTCGTGCGACTCGACTTTCCACACAGTCTCATCCTTTCTCTGTCCAACTCTCTGACCCCAGACTCAACCGCTATGCTCTGTCCTACATGTACTCTACCGGTAAAGTCTGGAACACACTCCCTCCTTCTATTTTTCCAACTTCCTATGACTTTGAAACCTTCAATCGTCGTGTATCGGGCCACGTCGGCCTTTAATTTGACCATTCTTCCGTTTTTCCCCCTAACTCTGGTGGAATTGTAGTAGGCCTCTGGCCTTTGCCCACCAGAGGTGATATAAAATATATATATATATATAATATATATATATATATATATATATATATATATATATATATATATATATATATATATATATATATATATATATATATATATATATATATATATATATATATATATATATATATATATATATATATATATATATATATATATATATATATATATATATATATATATATATATATATATATATATATATATATATATATATATATATATATATATATATATATATTATATATATATATATATATATATATATATATATATATATATATATATATATATATATATATATATATATATATATATATATATATATATATATATATATATATGGCAAGTGCTCGAGGGAACTGACCTCGCATTTCACCACCATTGCGTCGCCCTCTTAGCCCAAAGGGAGCCATGCTTTCGCATGAATTTTGTGTGAAAATGTTTTGTCTGTGGGCTCTGACAGCAAACCCTACTCTGTTTCCTCCTACTGTCTCTATTCTCAATTTTCTGCCAAAGGCTGATGTTGTATGTTCTCGTGTCTCTAATTTGGAGTCTTTTGAATTCTCTACAATTAAATTCATTTATTCTGTCTATTTATCTCCTAATTCTACAGACTACAAAAAATTCTTCGACTATCTTAACTCCAAAATAGAACACATTCTTTCTTCTTCTCCTTTCTCTGAAATCATCATTTTAGGTGATTTCAATGTTGACCACCGCCAGTGACTTTCATCTAGCTCTCACGATCCAGCTGGTGATCTTGCCTGCAACTTTTCTATCCAGAACAACCTTGAGCAGTTGGTGCATCTTCCTACACGCATATCTAATCGCCTTCGTGATGAACCCAACATTATTCCTAACTTCTTATCCTTCCCCTTATTCTGTTAAACTCTTTCCTCATTTGGGTTCATCAGATAATATTCTTACCTATGTATCCTGTTCTGTCTCTTCAAGTCTTTTGCAAGTTTCTGGCATTTCAGTGCCTCTAACTGGTCTGACTTGCGGTTGTATTTTTCTGATTTTCCATGAAATGATTATTGTTTCCGTGGGAGGGATCCCTCTGAATGTGCAGAGCACATAACCGAGGTGATTCTCTCTGGCATGGAGGCGTACATTCCATATTCTTTCCCTTCTACTAAGCCTAACAAACCTTGGTTTAACTCTGCTTGTTTTCGTGCTATCCACCGCAGGGACGCTGCCTTCAGGGATTACCGTGGTCTTAAAACTCCAGAAACTCACGCAACTTATATTTCATCCAGGAATTGTGCAATATCTATTCTTCGTGACGCTAAAAACTCATTTCACCATAGAAAATGCAATAATCTTTCTGGTTCTTCTTCACACCCTTTCTGGCATTTTGCTAAAAATGTTAACTCTAACTTAGCTTCCTCTTTTCCTTCTTTAGGTATCTTCCGACGGTACAATTTCCGTTTTACCTTCCTCTAAAACAACTCTTCACTCAAACTTCCCTTTAATTCAACCTTTGGCGATTCCGGAGCAGTTAATACTTCTTCAACCCCCTCTAACTCATTTATGCCTGATAGTAATTTCTTCTTCTTCTGCTCTCTGAGCTTAACACTAAGAAGGCGTGCGGTCCCGATGGTTTTCCTCCTGTGGTTCTCAAAACTTGTGTTTCCGAGCTTGTACCCTGTCTTGGTAAACTATTTGGTCTTTGTCTTTCTACTTCAACCTTCCCTTTTTTGTTGGAAATTTGCACTCATTCAGCCTGTGCCGAAGAAGTGGGATCCTTCTCAACCCTCTAACTATCGTCCCATTTCTTTAACATCCGTTCTTTCTAAAGTTTTCAAATATATCCTTAACAGGAAGATTTGGAAACATCTCAATTCTTCTAATCTTATCGCCAGTATGGCTTTCGTAAGAAGCACTACTGGTGATCTTTCCCTTCTGGCTGACTCTTGGTCTTCCGCTCTTCGGCATTTCGGTGAATCTTTTGCTGTGGCGCTGGACATATCGAATGCTTTCAATAGAGTCTGGCACAAAGCTTTGATTTCCAAACTTCCCTCTTTCGGTATCTATCCTTCTCTCTGTGGCCTTCTCTCTGATTTCCTTTCTGGTCGTTCTATAGCAGCTGTTGTAGACGGCCACCGTTCATCCTTTAGATCTATTAATAGTGACGTTCCACAAGTTTCTGTCGTATCCCCAACACTTTTTATGTTTTTCATTAATGACCTTCTATCTGTTACTTCATCTCTTATCCACTCCTATGCCGATGACTCCACCCTGCATTATTCCTTTCATTTTGAAAGGCGCCTATCCCAACAGCAGCTATTAGAATGTAAGAGGATAGCCTTGGAGCAACTGACCTCTGATCTTTCTCGTATTTCATATTGAGGCAGAGAAAATGTAGTCGTTTTCAGTGCCTCAAAAACTCAATTTCTCCATCTTTCTATTCGACACAATCTTCCACACAACTATATCTTCTTTGAAAACACACAATTCAAGCCTTCATCTCTCCTTAATATTTTTGGTGTTTCTTTTTCTCGTGATCTTTCTTGGAAAGGTCACATTATTTTTCTCTCTAAATAAGCTTCTAAGAGGTTAGGTGTTCTGAGTCGCCTTCAGAATTTCTTCTCTCCACCCCATTGCTTGCTGTATATGGGTGTTGTTCGCCCCTGTATGGAGTATGCGTCTCACATCTGAGGTGGTTCCACTAATACAGTTCTCCTTGAGAAAGTGGAGTCTAAGGTTTTTCGTCTTATCAGCTCTTCTGATCTCACTAATTCTCTCCAGTCTATTTCTGCCCCTCGAACAGTTGCGTCACTCTCTCCATACTATCGCTATTACAATGAACACTGCACTTCTGAACTGTCCCGTCGCATACCTTCTCCATTGAGAAGGGCTCGTGCGACACGCCTTTCTACACACTCTCATACTTTATGTGTCCAACTCTCCGACCCCAGACTTAACTGCTGTGCTCAATCTTACATGTACTCTATTGGTAAAGTCTGGAACAAACTCCCTTCATCTATTTTTTCAACTTCCTATGACTTACACACCTTTAAACGCTGTGTATCGGGACATGTCGGCCTTTTAAATTGACCCGATATTTGGATTGTTCCCTAACTCTGGTGGTAACCTGGTTGGCCTTTGGCCTTTGCCCACCAGAGGTTATAAAATATATATATATATATATATATATATATATATATATATATATATATATATATATATATATATATATATATATATATATATATATATATATATATATATATATATATATATATATATATATATATAGACATTGTGAATTATTGGAGTTATGCGTCTTCCCCTACCCCTCGCATACTATCCCCCCTAGAATGAAAAAAATGGATAAAAATTGAAATTTTCATTATTGAACAGGCTCTAATGTTAGAAATACAATTGAAAAGAAACTGAATTTATTTTTGAATAGACACTAGTGCTAGATATACTATATTATACAAATATTTGTATCTTACCTTTACAAAATTTCTTACAATTACTTTCATTGATCTTTGTATTCAAAAGTTGGCATAGATTTCCTTGATTCTATGGTATTTAGAATATTTTTATGTTTGTTTTCATAGCCAATTCGATCTTCTGAGAGCCTAATGACTAAGCTCATTGCACGTTCCACCCCTTGGGTGTGACAAGGAATAGTAGGAAGTTCGATGGGTTTTATCATAGCTAGAAGTAAATCTTCATTTGAAAAATCTTGTACTTGAGCGGTGGGGAAGAGACGGTTTCCTTGTTCCAGTCGATCATCTCAGTATAATCATTAGCATTGAAGTTAATATTATTTGGCAAGTCAAAATTTCTTATTGGTCCTCTTCTTGTTCTAGCATTTATTATACGATCAACAGCTGTCTTTCTTATTTCTACCCTGTGATCTGTGATCATTGAAATCAAAATGTTTTCTGGATGAGCAAAGTAAGCATTGTTCCTGAGAACATTTTTCGTGATTATGCGATGTTCCTCCCTCTGATTTCTGATGAGAGAAATTTAGTAATAAAAATTCATAGCACCGTCTGTAGCTTTTGGATGTGATTTATTTTGGAACCAACCTGGGGCATACTTCCAATATGATCTTTAATTAAATCCTGGAGATTTTTTTCTGAGTTTGTTGTTGAAACATGTAACCGGAGGATTCTATTATCTTTTGTGAGTCATCTTGCATGGTTCAAAGCTCCTGGAGATTTTAAGGCCATCTCCTTTGAAATGATGCCAGATTTTATTCCATTGCACATCTCGTAGAGATATTTTTGATCATTACTGAGATCTTTAACTATTTCTTCAGGAACCTCAATTTCACTTTGCACAGATGTAAATTCATCGATTTTTGCTTGCGTTAATTCGTGACTTATTTTATTTCCGATCAAACCTTCGAAATTTTTCGGACCCGTTGTTTTGCTATCAATACTTTCAAATACTTGTCTAAAGGGTAATTCATTCGCATGCAGAAGGCATATTATCCACAAAAGAGGCCTCTCAGCGTGAATTTCAATTAATTTTATTTTACAGCCTATACGTCCTGTGTTTACAACTGTTCCATCTCAGATAATTGCTTTAAGTGAATTAAAACTATGTGTATCAGTAAGAAAGGTAACTAATTCATCTGCTATGCATCGAGCGCTTCCGTTGTCAGGAGTTATGTGATCCATGTAGATATCACCAGGTTCTTTAACAACAACGATGTGTTCTTCATGTTCTGTCCCTGTAGGTGTTTTGTTTTTGATGCACATAATGTTTTGGTGCTGCAATTTGTGTAAAGTCTCTTTTCTCAATCCGACTATTTTTCTTTCCCTTTTTACTTTCTTTCAATCTAGCATAATTGTCTTGGTTGAGGATCCCCATATCTTCCAAAGCAGAATTAACAATTGCAGCAGCAGCCCTACTATTTACGCGGTATCTCTCTGCTGTCACAGTCAGTTTATCATATATAAATCTGTTTTGATTGTTTTCTCGTAATTCGAAATATGGAAGAAAAGATAAATCACTTCTTGTCTCACTTCCAATATTTTCGGGAATGTTGTCAGAAGAATCAGAGTTACTATATGCAGAACTACTAGCAAAACTACTACATTATATTTTTGCACGTTCAAAGTTTTCATATCTTTCATGAGTTCTTTTTCTTGTTGCAGTACTGACCATATCTATTTCACCAAGTTCTTTGTTTTTGTCCAACAAACGATTCCCACTTGATCATTGGAATTCGAATATCACATCTACAATCAGTTCTGCTGATTTTCTTATCAAAGCAAGGTACATGTACATATATCAAACATCTCATCAAATGTCATAAGCTTTTCCATAAAAATGTTATTTCTTTGTTTGATTGGAACTTTATTGAGTTTGGTAGCTGACATTATCAAGCGTTCAACTTTCATAGGAATTGCCTCGAACGATATATAAGGAAATGAAAACACATTCCAAATGTGTTCGACATCTTTTGCTACTATTCTGTAACATTCTTTTACCGTTGTTGTGCCCTTCGATTTCATTTCTTCTCTATTCCTTACAAATAAGTAATGACGAAAGACATCAGCCTTCGAAGGGATCATCGAGGTTGGAAAGGATGTCGGCTGACCAAATGAGGCATTGTGAGTTTTACTTCTAGTCGACATCTTCATTATTATTATTATTATTATTATTATTATTATTATTATTATTATTATTATTATTATTATTATTATTATTATTATTATTATTATTATTATTATTATTATTATTATTATTATTATTATTATTATTATCAATGTATTAAGATGGTGAAAAATATTTTTAATTAGACTTTATCAGAAAAAGGAAATAAAAGTTTGTAAACGTATAAATAACATCCATTGAAACTTAAAATATTTTTTAGTGTTTGGTAATCAATGGGCATTATATGAATCCCTGGGATCTTTGGTCAGTGGTACTGGCCAGTGGTCACTTGTAAAGTGTTTGCGACTCTAAAAGACATATTAAAACCTACCAAGCTTAAGTTCAGACTAGTTGTTTGCAATCACCAACGACCCTAGAACAAAAGGGGGGTGGGTATGCGAGAGGTACAGGTGATAGCATAGGATTCAAATTTTACCACATTATTCACGACGACATATTGGAACTACGTGCAAAGTGTGAACTTATATAAAAAAAAATTATATATGTTTCGACCCTCCCTAATATATATATATATATATATATATATATATATATATATATATATATATATATATATATATATATATATATATATATATATATATATATATATATATATATATATATATATATATATATATATATATATATATATATATATATCGAAAAAATTAACCTCGCTTATTTCTAATCTGGTGGGCAACTTTGCTGAATTACTTATAGAATATTCCTTTTGCCCCCTTTTATTTCATTAGATGTTATTTTGGAACAAATATGGCTTAAAATTAACAAATAAATAAATAACGTGAAACTTATATTTCAGGAGGACCTGGATGTGGAAAAGGGACACAGTGTGAAAAAATTGTTGCCAAATATGGTTATACACATCTATCTTCTGGGGATCTTCTTAGAGATGAGGTTGCATCGGGATCTGAGAGAGGGAAACAACTCAATGCCATTATGGAAAAAGGAG
Organism: Armadillidium nasatum; assembly: GCA_009176605.1. Classification (NCBI taxonomy): domain Eukaryota; kingdom Metazoa; phylum Arthropoda; class Malacostraca; order Isopoda; family Armadillidiidae; genus Armadillidium; species Armadillidium nasatum. The sequence goes on from SEYY01004831.1 coordinate 7,787, forward strand.
ACCTTGTTCCTCTAGTAATATATATATATATATATATATATATATATATATATATATATATATATATATATATATATATATATATATATATATATATATATATATATATATATATATATATATATATATATATATATATATATATATATATATATATATATATATATATATATATATATATATATATATATATATATATATATATATATATATATATATATATATATATATATATATATAGACATATTTGCTGCTACTTCCACTTGACGAGGCTCACGAGCTAATCTTCTTTTTCCACCTCAATCCAATTCATTTATGGCTAATGTTGTAATTTCTTCTAAAGTTGTTATTTCTGCAATATATGAACTTGACATGTATTCCTTTAAAACCTGTTCTTTTGAGCTTACATCCTGCCATGGTAAAGTATACCATTGTTAACCATACCCTTCTGATTGAAGCAAGCGCTCATTCAGGCTGCGCTCAAGAAAAGAAACTACACCTTCTCAATCCTTCAGCTATCATCCTATCTATTTAACCTTTGTTCTTTTCTAAAGTTTTTGAAAGATTTTGAAATATAAATCTTCTAACTTATTCACCAGTTGTCAGTATAGCTTCCGTAAGGATCGCTCTACTTGTGGATGACCTTTCTTGCTTTCCTTGCTCTTTATATGGAGTGTTGATCGTCCCTATATGGAGCACGCCTCACATATCTGGTGTGGTTCTATTCATACAGGTCTAGCTGAAAAGTCAAGAGCTTTCTGTCTTATCAACTCTTTCGCTCTACCTAACTCTCTCCAGTCTCTTTCTGACCGTCGAATTGTTACTTCATTCTCTTCGTACTATTGCTATTACGACGAACACTGCCCTCATGAGCTCTCAATTCTCATATTTCCTCCATTGAGAAAGACATGTCTTTCTAATCTCATCCTTTTTCTATCCAACTTTCTTACCACAAACTTAACCGCTACTTTTCCAAATTCTTTTGACTTGCAATATTTGAAATGTCGTTAAATCGGGACATGTCTGCCTTTAATTTGGACCTCCATAGATTTCCAATTTTGATTGCTCTATATATATATATATATATATATATATATATATATATATATATATATATATATATATATATATATATATATATATATATATATATATATATATATATATATATATATATATATATATATATATATATATATATATATATGGGGGAGGAAAGTAGCGCTCCCGAAGCGATGAGATTATCCACCTTTGGGTATATGAGATGGTAAGGGTACTTCCCATTTCATCCTGGTGCCCAAAGGTACGCTCCATTTCGCGCTCATTTCCACATTCTTTTACACGGAGTAGACTCTTCATTCACACACAAAAAATACAATTCAGATACAATCACATTCTATTAAAAAAATAAATATATAATAATGGCGACATTTTCATCAGCCTCGGAGAAACCAAGAGGGGCGAATTCCAAACATTGCCCCTCATCTATCTTTTCCCCCATCACCACTTGGTGACCTCCGGTTATGGGATTGGCCATCATGAATTCGCAACCGGCTGTTCCAGATGCACGGTCTGTATTTTACATTAATTTCTGCAACATTTTGGTCTTCAATCCAATTTCCACTTTGTTCAACATCACCTCTCTTCTTCTAGACTTCACCTCTTATTCTTCACTGAAACTCAGATGTTTGAGCGTTCTGATAGCAAATCATTTCTGTTAACTTCTATTGTCTCTCCTCAATTTTCAGCCAAAGGCGTTTGTAGCGCATACATGCGCAATGATGTGTTTTGTTCTCATGTTTCTAATTCGGAGTTTGCCCAATTTACAAATTTATGGCTTAAGCTCTCTTGCCATTTTACGACTAAATTCATTTGTTCTGTTTATTTATCTCCTAATTATACTGACTATCCTAAATTATTCGAGTGTCTAAATTCCAAAATAGAACACATTCTCTCTTCTTCTCCTTTCTCTGAAATCATCATATTAGATGATTTCAATGTTCTCCATCGCCAATGGCTTTCATATAGTTCTCATGATACAGCTGATGAATATACCATCCAATTCGCTATCCAAAACGACCTCGCCAGTTGGCGCAGCTCCCTACTCGTATCCCTGATCGTCTTTTAGATGAACCCAACATTCTAGACCTTTTTCTAACTTCTAATCCTTCTCCTTATAATGTTAAACTCTTTCCTCCTCTGGGTTCCTCCGATTACCTTCATATCTCTGTATCCTCATTTATCTCTTCAAGTCTTCCGTAGGAAAGAACCCCCCATTCTGTTGAAAGAAAACGTTTTGTGGCACTTCGGTGCCGCAAGCTGGTCGAACTTTCGGTCGTACTTCTTTGATTTCCCAACTGAACGCATAACCGAGGTGATTCTCTTCGGCATGGAGGCGTACATTCCATTTTCTTTCCCTTCTACTAAACCCAACAAACCTTGGTTTAACTCAACTGTTCTCACGCTATCCGCCGCAGGGATGCCTTCAGGGATTACCGTCGTCTTCAAACTCCAGAAACTCACGCAAATTATATTTCATCCCGGAATCGTGCAAAATCTATCCTTCGTAACACCAAAAACTCTTTTCTCTGTAAAAAATGCAATAATCTTTCTGGTTCCTCTTTCTCACGCTCTTTCTGGCATTTTGCAAAAAATGTCAACTCTAACTTTGCTTCTTCCTCTTTCCCTCCTTTAGTATCTTCCGACGGCACAACTGCTGTTTTACCTTCTTCTAAAGCTGAACTCTTCGATCAAACTTTTGCCTCTAATTCTACCTTAGACGATTCCGGAGCTATTCCACCTCCTTCAACCCCCTCCAACTCATTTATGCCTAAAATTATAATTTCTTCTAAAGATACGTCATTTCTGCTCTCTCTGAGCTTAATACTAAGAATGCCTACGGTCCTGATGATATTCCTCCTGTAGTTCTCAAAACTTGTGCTTCTGAGCTTGCACCCTGCTTTGGTAAACTATTTCGCCTTTGCCTTTCTACTTCGACCTTCCCTTCTTGCTGGAAACGTGCGCTTATTCAGCCTGTGCCAAAGAAGGGAGATCCCTCTCAACCCTCTAACTAACATCCCATTTCTTTGACCTCCGTTCTCTCTAAAGTTTTCGAATCTATCCTTAACAGGAAAATTTGGAAACTTTTCAATTCTTCTAATCTTATCTCTGATTGCCAACATGGCTTTCGTAAGAAACGCTCTACTGGTGATCTTCTTTCCCTTCTCTCTGACTCTTGGTCCTCCGCTCTTCGGCATTTCGGTAAATCCTTTGCTGTCGCGCTGGACATATCGAAAGATTTCGATAGAGTCTGGCACAAAGCTTTGATTTCTAAACTTCCCTCTTTCGGTATCTATCCTTCTCTCTGTGATCTTCTTTCTAATTTCCTTTCCGGTCGTTCTGCAGCTGCTGTTGTAGACGGCCACCGTTCTTCCTTTAAATCTATTAATAATGGTGTTCCTCAGGGTTCTGTTCTATCCCCAACACTTTTTCTACTTTTCATTAATGATCTTTCTATTACTTCATCTCCCATCCACACCTATACCTGATGACTCCATACTTCATTACTCCTCTCAGTTTGAAAGACGTCTATCCCAACAGCAGTTATTAGACTCGAGAAGGGTAGCCTTGGAGCAATTAACCTCCGATCTTTCACGTATTTCAAATTGGGGCAGAGAAAACATGGTTGTTTTCAATGCCTCAAAAACTCAATTCCTTCATCTCTCCACTCGACACAATCTTCCACACAACTATGATATCTTCTTCGAAAACACACAACTCAAACCTTCATCTGTTCTTAATATTCTTGGTGTTTCTTTTTCTCGTGATCTTTCTTGGAAAGATCACATTATTTCTCTCTAAACAAGCTTCTAAGAGGTTGGGTGTTCTGAGGCGCCTTCAGAATTACTTCACGCCACCCCAGTTGCTTGCTCTGTATAGGGGTGTTGTTCGTCCCTGTATGGAGTATGCTTCACACATCTGGGGTGGCTCCACTCATGTAGCTCTCCTTGAGAAGGTGGAGTCTAGGGCATTTCGTCACATCAACTCTCCTGCTCTTACTAACTCTCTTCAGTCTCCTTCTGCCCGTCGAATTGTTGCGTCACTCTCTCTCTATACTATTCCTATTACAACGGACACTGCTCTTCTAAACTCTCTTGTCGCATACATCCTCCATTGAGAAGAGCCTGGGCGACACCACTTTCTACACAGTCTCATCCTTTTTCTGTCCAACTCTCCGATCCCGGACTTAACCGCTATGCTCAGTCTTACGTATACTCTACTGGTAAAGTCTGGAACACACTCCCTTTATCTGTTTTCCCAACTTCCTTTGACTTGCATACTTTCAAACGCCGTGTATCTGGACACGCTGGCCACCATCTGCCAGAATAGTGTTTTTCCAACTCCCTAGGATTTCGGTAGGCCTTCGGCCTTTGCCTACCGGAGAAGATTTAAAAAAAAAAGGCAACGCAGTGGTAGTTAACTCCCTCGAGCACTTATCATTACAGTACTTATAGAAAAGAGATAATGCTCCGACGTCACGTCGCAAAGAAAGATGGTCAAGGGAGTTTGAAAGTAGTGGACAGTTTATTAATCTTTTAGCCTTAGACTAAACTCTGTCCAAAAGAAGGGTGGAACCAGAACCTCCCCAAATGTGAGAACAGTATTCCATACAGAGGCGGATAAGACCCTATATATATAATTGGAATAATTGTTCAGAAAAAAAATGCAACCTGAACAGAAACCCCAACTTCTTTGAGGCCACTTTGACAACCGTTATGATATGAGGACTCCCAAGATAATTTTGTTTTTTATGTTTAGACTAAGAATGTTGTTATTCACGGATGAAAGGGGAAGCCGTCGAAAGAGATGGAAAAGTTTGGAGTTGCTTTTCTTTCAGAAATATTACAAGACCTCCTTCACAGCCATTGTTGGTGTTCGTGTTATCAAGAAGAACAGTTTTAACTGTATCAAGGCTATTAAATTCCTCCAATACACTAGCAAATTCTTCGACCAGAACAACACCTTTCTGACCTTTAATTCTGGTCTCTGGTCTTTCAAATACTCCATCTACTCTAATGTTACCTATTAAAAAGGTAAAAGAATATAGGTAACATTTAGTAGTATGGATTAAGGAAGGTAATCTAGAAGTTGACAAAATAGTATTATTACCTTCTTTAATGGTGAACAAGTACAGGTTATGTGTTGCGTTTTGCAATTTTCTTTATAACACTTCACAACTTTATCATCACAAGGACGAATAGGCAGCTTACATTTGCAAGACGAAATATCAAAGAGTTTTTCTAATTTTTCCTCCATATTCTGCACCAATACTGTAGAGAGACCTTTCCTATCAATTTCCTTGGCTGAATTGAAACACATTCTATCCCACAACTTGACTACATAATATATCATGCAAGAGCCAGCGCGGGTTTAAAGAATTCCATACTTTAATAATGTCATCTGTTATTATTTTAGCTATATCATAGTCTTTGAAGTTAGGTGGCCCTTCTTGAGGGAATAGCTATACTGAATGACTTGGCAGAAGGTAGGAGGTCCAGTTTCTTCAAATATGAAGGTTGACCAACAAATTTTTTGGCACTACCACATCGAATCAGCACTGTTGCTTTTCGTTTCTTTCTCATTGTATTTATATTAAATCAATAAATATTATTCATATCTCTGAAAAAACAACTTTAGTCCATAATCTGTAAGCATAAATTCAAAAATAAATTCACCAATTACTAAAAAAAATAAATAAATACAATTACAAATAGACAAAATTATTATATCCAGGCACATTTTCTATGACATTTTTACAAATATGCCAGCAATCACTCTTCTTTAACTGTCAGCAAACAAATAAAAAGTAAAATAACTTTAAGTTAATACAACGGGCGTTTTAAAATGCTTATCACGCGTATGATAACACTAACGCTTTGATGGAAACGCGAGCAATGGTCGAGCGCATAGCAACTTTTATGTAAATCCAAAACTTGGCAAGTCGATTATTTAACCCTATTATCACAAAAATTGAAAACATTTTAGCAAATATGATTTACACCATCATAATTTAAGCATTAAAATGCATTTTATTTATTTATTTTTTTAAAATGTTACCGCTATTCACAGGCAGAGCCCTTTCCAAGGGGGACATAATTAAAAGATAAAAGAAAACTCAACCAATCCCAAACCTAACAGTAGATCCCTCAGGTGGGCACAAACAGAGGATTTAAAGAGAGTAGGTTAAATACAGGAGGAAAAATAGACGAAGGTAGGGAGTTTCACAGAACAGAGGTGGCTGGAAAGAAGGAGGTACCACAACGTGCAAGCCTAGAGTTTGCTATGCTCACACAAAATTCTTGTGCAAGCAAGTCACCCCTTGTGTTGCGAAGGTGACTCAATTGTGGGGGAATGCGAGAAGTCAACTCCCTCGAGTACCTGCCGTTGTAGTACCTATAAAAAAGAGAGAGTGCGCCAACGTTACGTCGCAGATAAAGAGAGTCAAGGGAGTTTGAAAGTAGGGGACAGTCTTTTAGTCTTTTAGCCTTAGACTCAACCTTATCCAAAAGAAGGGTGGAACTGGAACCACCCCAAATGCGAGAACAGTACTCCATACAAGGACGAATAAGACCCTTATATAATTGGAGTAACTATTCAGAAGAAAAAAATTTCCGCAATCTGAACAGAACTTCCAATTTTTTAGAGTACTACTTAGCTACCGTTGTGATACGAGGTTTCCAAGATAATTTATTGTTTATGTTCAGACCAAGAATATTTATGTTGTTCACAGGTGAGACGGGAGAGCCGTCGAAGGAGATAGGAAACTTGAGAAGTATTTTTGAGAGAGAGATGCGAAGTTGTATTTTCGAAGAGTTGAATTTCATAAAGTTGCGTTGGCCCCACCTAGAAATCTCATCCAGATGGGCAAAATTGGAACCAGAAAGTTGAAGATGAGAAGCAACTCTAAAAGCAAAGTAGGGAGCAGATTTGAAATAAGTAGAAGAATGGAGAGTTGAGTTGTTTTCATAAGAATGAACAGAGTTAGAAGTGCAACTGAGGAGGTAGTTGATGAAAAGTAAGAATAAAGTAGGAGATAGAACAGAACCATAAACAACACCACATTTAATAGAGAAAGAAGAAGAAGAAGAAGTCGTTCCATCAATAAGTGCTGATATGGAGCGATTTGAGAGGAAACTAGACAAGAGTAATCAAAGAGAAGGAGGAAGCCCAAAGGAAGGGAGCTTAGAGAATAGCGATGGCATGACATAACACAAGGCTCCCCATACTCCCTAAGGGCAGAAGACCATAGATAAGTAAGATAGGAAAGTATGTCACCAGTAGACCTCGAGCGTCGAAAGCCATACTGGTGATCTGAAAGAAGGGAGTGTGATTCCAAATGATCACGACCTGTCCAATATCCAAGTTTTAAAATCGATCTACCCTAATACAGTGGAACTCCAATATTCGTCCCACCCAGTATTCGTCTTTTCCGATATTCGCCCTGTAATTTTTTTTCTGATATTCGTCGAAAAATCAATATTCGTCCTACCTACGAAAGCCTATAACCTTAAAAATAAAAACTCTTAAAAACAATCATTGTTTTTCTCATCCAAAAGGTAAATTTCTTTTTAAAATTTTATTTGTGTTTAGCGTTTATGTATGCCTACACAGTGCGTATTACGTATTATTTATGGCAGTACGCTGTTTAATATGTACTGTAGTTAAATTGTACAGTGTTTGAAATGATTTCGGAGATCGATTTTAGATTGAAATTTTTTTTTTGTTAAAGAATAGATAGGCAAAATTCGAGGCTGGGAACGAATTAATCCATTTTTAGTTAATTCCTATGGGAAAAAATTATTCGATATTCGTCTTTTTCGATATTCGTCATCCCCTCAGGGACGGATTAATGACGAAATATTGGAGTTCCACTGTATATATATATATATATATATATATATATATATATATATATATATATATATATATAGGACCAAACGGGGGCCGGCCCTGGCTAATAATCAGAGAAAACCGGGGTTTACCTGCTGGGGTTAAAATTGCAAATTATACTTTTTAATGGTGGATTAAAATCAAACAAAATAAGAAAATAAGATTTTCTTTTATTTTTTCAATATTTTCTTTTTCTTTTCTGTTTCTTTTGATCGCTCCTCTTCTGCTAGTGAATGTTCATCTTTGTGTTTTGATTTCAGATACTCCCATAAAGATTTGGTTGAAATTTTTTTACTTGGGGCACCCGGAAGTCCTCCTCTAATAATCTATTTTGAGCCTATTCTGAAACATTGTAAAATACTCCCATACTGCTGAAGCCGATCTTTTAGCCATAGTAACTGAAAGTATAAACAAAATAATTTTGAAATAATGTAGCTAAATGATAAAAATTTGATACACAACAATAAAATAACAATGATATGGATAAATACAGGTTATATTGATAATTTTATCTTACATTTTTTCAGGCTTTAATTTAGGGTCTTTCCTAAGTAAACCTGTTGAATAACTATTGTGAAACAGGAAAAAAATTAAAAAAAATTGTAGTTTTTTCAAACAACTATTATACAAAATATGTAATTTTCTGATTTTTTTGTATATAATCATTAATTTAAGTGAATGTTGACTATTCCATTCCTTCTTTATAGTTAAATATAATTTTCTTAACCTAAAATTTCAGTGCTTTTGACCTTTTTACAAATTTTAAGAAGCACCGACGCCTGCAAAATTCAGCCCCGGTCGGTCCTATATATATATATATATATATATATATATATATATATATATATATATTATATATATATATATATATATATATATATATATATATATATATATATATATATATATATATATATATATATATATATATATATATATATATATATATATATATATATATATATATATTATATATATAGCGTGAGTGACTTATATTTCGCTCGAGAATCAAGTGCAATCACACGGAAATTCGGCCTTCAATTTGAAGGAAAATGATATACCATGGGAAATCTGGCATCGTCGTCTTGGTTATCTTAACTTCAAACATTTGATGGATATCATGAAGGAAAGACGTATTATAGTACCGATTTTAATAGAACATGGAATCATTGTAAATTCGTTACTTGTTGCAAAGGAAAATTAACTCGCACTCCTTTCCCAAAATCTTCGGATAGAAAAACTGAACTGTTGAAACTCATACATACAGATGTATGCGCGGGCCTATGAGAATCGAATCAAATGGCAGAGCTATATATATATATATATATATATATATATAATATATATATATATATATATATATATATATATATATATATATATATATATATATATATATATATATATATTATATATATATATATATATATATATATATATATATATACAGTTCACCACCACTCACGGGCAGAGCCCTTTTCGAGGAGGTGGCATATATAAAAGAGAAAGGAGAAAGAAAACCACCCAGACCCAAACTTAACGCACTTCTCTTAGATGGGCACAGACAGAAGCCTTGAAGGAAAGAAGATTAAATGCAGGAAGAAAAATAGTTGATAGTAGAGAGTTCCACAGAACAGATGTGGGGTTTCCAGCATCCACACAAAATCGTGAGAAATAAGAGCACCCCTTGTTCTACGAGGGTGACGCAATGATAGTGGAATGCGAGAGGCCAGTTCCCTCGAGCACCTGCCATTGCAGTACCTATAGAAAAGAGATAAAGCACAAACGTCACGTCGCAAAGATAGAGGATCAAAAGAGTTTGAAAGTAGGGAACAGTTTATTAATCTTTTAGCCTTAGACTCAACCCTATACAGTAGTAGAGTGGAAACCAGAGCCCCCCAAATATGAGAACAGTAATCCATACAAAAGCAAATAAGACTCTTATGTAATTGGAGTAATTTCTCAGGAGGAAAATATTCTCGTAACCTGAATAGTATTCCCAGCTTCTTAGAGGCCGCCTTAGCAACCATAGTATTATGTGGTTTCCAAGACAATTTATTGTTTATGTTTAGACCAAGAATGTTAATGTTATTTACAGGTGAGATAGGAGAGCCATCAAAGAAGATAGAAAAATTGGGATGTGTTTCTGAGAGAAATATATGAAGAAGTTGAGTTTTTAAGGACTTAAATTTCACAAGGTTGCTATGATTTAACCTGGAAATCCCATCCAGATCATCAAGAATAAAATCGGAAAGTTGAAGGTGAGAAGCAACTTTAAAAGCAAATGAGGGAACAGATTTGAAATGAGTAGTAGAATTAGACTCCAAATGACCTAGGAAATGAGAGTTGAGGAGTGTTTCAAAAATTTCAGACAGAACTCGAGTGAAAAGCTATATAGTTGGAAGGGTCAGAGCTGCTACCTTTTTTCGGGATCTGTTGAACATATGCGCGCTTCCAACACAGAGGAAAAGTATTAGTATTAAGGTATGGCATATAGAGTAGAGCTGAACGAGGACAGGAGCCAAGTCGGAACCACACTCCCTCAGAACGCGAGGGGGATGCTATCCGGGCCACTGGCCTTAATAACGTTCATAGATTTCAAGATCCTATACACCCGATCATGAGTAATCACTTTTAGAGACGTGGGACGCCTGAGAGGAGAAGGGTAGGTGGAGGAATGCCAGAATCGGGCAGGGTGGAATTAGATGAAAAAAAAAGGAAGGCAAAGAGATTAGCTTTTCTGAGGGTGTATTAGCTACAGAACAATCAGAGTGAGTAAGATAAGGAAAGGCAGATTTACAGAAGTTGTTAGAGATATTTTTGGCAAGAGGCCAGAAATATTTATTAGTAGGAGAACCATGAAGGTCAGCGCACTTCCTTTTAGTGAAAGTACGTTTAGTCCGTCGAAGAACATCCCTGCAACGATTCCGAGTCGAATAAAAATTAGCAAGAGTGATAGGAGAAGGAGAGTTTTTTCATTCGCGATAAGCATTGTCTTTTTCCCAAAGGGCAAAAGTACAGTTGCCATCGAATCATGGATTTTGAGGAGAAAAAGATTTAGTTTAAGAAGGAATGCACCTGATCATCCCATCGACGATTACGACCCCTACCTTTTCAGCAGAGACCGAAGCGTCCTCCAAGTCAAAGCAGGATTCATTCCAATTTTAGTTAGCAAAGAAGTGATGCATTGTCTCCCAATTAGCTCGATTGAAGTGCCAGAAAGTATGTTTAGGGCATGGTGGAGCTGTTGAAGAGAAAGCATTATAACTAAAAGCTATAAGATTATGGTCAGAGTTACCGATAGGAGGGAAAATGGAGTACTTATATCTAGATGTATTAGTAGTGAAGCATAAATCAAATGTGTTCAAGAACTGGTTAAGACGATCTGGAATTTGTGTGGGTTCACTAATTAACTGATCCAGATCGTTGAGAATGCTGAACGATTTGGCCTCCTTCCCACCAAGGTATCAGTATGAGAGGAGCCTAACCACTGAGTGTGGTGTACGTTGAAATCCCCAAAGTAGAGGACTTCATCATTTGGATGAGAAGAAGTAAATCTTATGAAAAGTAGTAAGATATTGAAAAAGAACTGGAAAATCTGTTCCATTAGGGGAGCAATAGCAGAAACACATGATAATTGTAGTAGTAGGAAGACAGATTTTAAGCCATAATACAACGAAATTAAGAGATCCCAGATTTACGAGACGTGTCACAGAAGTGTAAATATTACTATAGGTACATACTCCACCATTTAGTCGGATATTGTAAAAAGAATTGTAGTTTGAGTTTTAAGATTAGTGAAAGAATCCCTGTCCAGCTGGGTCTCAGACAGAAGCAATATATATATATATATTATATATTATATATATATATATATATATATATATATATATATATATATATATATATATATATATATATATATATATATATATATATATATATATATATATATATATATATATATATATATATATATATATTCGACACAAATATAACAAGTTTTTATACCTTTTCACTAACTGATAAATCACACATAGGTTTATTGTTTCAGTGAGTGGTCAGGATTGTGAGTGGATAAAATATTTGTCTTTATTATTGAAAAAATTTCTCTACGATAATCGACGTTCACCTTGAATACTTGTTCTGTGTTCAATGCAAGTTCGTGTGGGTCAAGATCCAGGGTTTTATGGTCTCCAAAATTATCACCGTGGTTAGTCCTGTCGCTAAGAATATTACGTTCAAGTATTGCTATAGAACGTCCGGAAAGGAAATCATTGAGAAAGATAAATTCCGAAAGAGGAAAGTTTGGAAACCAAGACTTTGTGCCAGACTGTATCGAAGGCTTTCGATATGACTAGTGCCACAGGTCGAAGAGTCAGAGAGAAAGAAAGAAGGCCACCAGTAGAGCGTTCCTTACGAAAGCCATACTGGCGATCAGAGATAAGGTTTGAAAAACTTAAATGTTTCCATTCTTCCTGTTAAAGATAGATTTGAAAACATTAGAAAGAATGGAAGTTAGAGAAATAGGAAGATAGTTAGAAGGTTGAGAGTAGTCGTTGTTCTTCAGCAGAAACTGAATGAGCTCACGTTTCCAGTGAAGCGTCGCAATTAGCATTCCCTTGCCCCACCTCTAAATTTTATTTAACTTGTTTAATATCTCAATTAAATTATTTCTTCTTTATTTAAATCGTTTTGAGTGTTGAGAGCGGAAACTTTCCAACTTTCAAAAATAAGAGTTAGCCTAATATATATATATATATATATATATATAATATATATATATATATATATATATATATATATATATATATATATATATATATATATATATATTATATATATATATATATATATATATATATATATATATATATATATATATATATATATATATATATATATATATATATATATATATGAAGAATAGTTCTTTGCTTGGTTCTAAGGCTGGGAACCTTTTCAACCAAGTTTTTTTTTTCCCACGTACGATTGCAAGAATTTCAAATTTCTGCAATTGACTCCACCTTGCATCATGCGGATATGGTGTATTGTATTAATATATATATATATATATATATATATATATATATATATATATATATATATATATATATATATATATATATATATATATATATATATATATATATATATATATATATATATATATATATATATATATATATATATATTTAAATATTTTCTAAAAGAGAATAGCTAATTTTTTCTCAATACATTTCAGGAGGTTGTCCTTGATCTTCTTGCTGAAGAAATGCTGAAGAGAGTTTCCACATCGAAGGGTTTCCTTATTGACGGCTATCCAAGAGAGCAAGCACAAGGTGTCAAATTTGAAGAAGCGGTAGGTGGTCATTTGCTTTAGGGTATACTGTGGTAAAATAGTTTTCTATATTAAGTTTTTCTGTCAATTAGCATTCCCTTTTTTCTTAAAAGAAAAAATTTGTTTTGCGTTCTATGTTGAATGATTTTTTTTCTTTTATATCTTTTTCTATTAACGAAAGTTATTTTTCTTGAAATTATTGTTAGAAATTTTATTTTAAGGTCCTCTTCTTATATTCAGCTTATATTTTTGGATACTTAAAGAATTCGGAATTCGTTAGTATTGTTTTATTAAGCTGTTTGTATTATGTGGAAGACCATTTGTGACTATAACAAGCAAATAGTTTGTGTAGTTTGGAAGTAAAAGTTTCCCTGATTTCACTTTTATGAACACATGCACAAATCGTGCAAAAATATAGTACCAAAAAAACCGAAAACTAATGAAATGGACCTTCCAACATGAAAAAAAAGTGTCCATATATATTATTTTCAGGAAAGTTATAGAACTCAGTAACAACTTTGAAGGACCTAGTTACCTTAAAAATAATCCACAAATACCATTATAAAATCAAAACTTATTGTCGAAGTTCAATTATTAAACGTTTATTCACATAAACCCACTGAAAATTGCGAAAAAATGGAGTCAAGATTATTATATCTCAACATGTTTACTTGGAGAAGAGTGATATGATCTTATGAGTCTTCGTGTACATTATTTTCGTCAATAGATCGTGTTCATAATTTTTTATGATGAATTTCAAAGGAATTTTTATTTCCAACTTTCAAGCGCGAGAGATTATCTTTGATTAATTATTTGACGCTAGTTTAGTATTTAGCAGACCTATTCATTACTCTATAAAGGCTAAGGTTTTGCCTGTAGTACTTTTACGTTCTAGGACTAGGTGATCATATGCAACCTTCTCCCCCTCTTATGTGAACCCCCTCACATTCTCACCCTCCTTCGGGAGAAATACTTGAAGGCAACTCGATTTCTTTCATATATATAATATATATATATATATATATATATATATATATATATATATATATATATATATATATATATATATATATATATATATATATATATATATATATATATATATATACATATATAAATTTTAGATATTGCCATGTACAAGAGTCCTTTACTTTGAAGTACCTGATGAAGTTATGGTGGAACGTCTTTTAAACAGAGCAAAAACTTCTGGCAGGGTTGATGATAACGAAGAAACTATCAAAAAACGACTCGCCACCTTCCACAAACACTCTGAACCAGTTATTGATTATTATAAGGATAAGTGTACGAAAATTCTTGCACTATCTTCACCAGAAGAAGTTTTTGGTGAAGTAAAAAATGTTCTTGACGCTTTGCAATGAAGCTGTATTTTGATTTCTTTTCTTTTATAATTACTATAAAAAGTTCGAAAGCCAAATTCTTTTCTATAAATACATCACGTTTTTGAAACTATGCCAAATTTTTTTTAAAAAAATATGCTGCCTTTACCTTCACTTCCATTTATTTTAAAGCTGAAATTTATATCAAATTTCTTAAAGTAAATACACGAAAAGAACGAAATAGAATTAAAACTTTTGTTGTACATTTTAAAAAGGTTAATTAAGTCATTTGTTAAAATCGTGCACATCATTTTTACAAGTATTCTTGTTTAAATTATTTTTATTGAAATAAAAAAAATAAAATAAAAAAATAAATGTTTTCTTACTTCCTATTAGGCTCTCATGGATCAAAAAGAAATAAATGATTATGATTACAAATTGTCACCTTATTTATAGAGTTTTATGAACTTGTTTATGAAATGTTAATGATTTCCTTATCAGTGTAATAACCTTTTTTTTATTTATTTATTATTTATTCGTTTTATTTTGCTAAATTCATAGTAAAGACAAATGATTATTTTCTTTTTCCATTCGTGATTACCCTTTGGATCGCTTCCACAGTTAATAAAAAAAGAAAGATGGAACTATTATTCTTCTCATTCGGTATATTAGAAAGAACTTTGGATTCGCTCAACTGATTGTCCCAACAAATTTACCAACAATAGTGTTTTATTCCAAATTTTTCTTATATATATATATATATATATATATATATATATATATATATATATATATATATATATATATATATATATATATATATATATATATATATATATATATATATATATATATATATATATATATATATATATATATATATATATAGGACGACCGGGACCAGGGCCGGGACCGGGGTTCTATCCGGGGTTTCCTAAAATCTGTAAGGTCAACACTGAAATTTTAGGTTAAGAAAATTAAATTTAATTACAAGGAAGGAGTAGAATAGCCAACATTCACTTAAATTAATGATTATATGCGTTTTCTCGGAAACAATTTCAGAAAATTACAGGTTTTGAATAATAAAAGTATAAAAAAAAAAGTACAAAAATTTTTGAAATATTTTTTTCTGATTCACATTAGTGATTCAACAGGTTTACCTAGGTAAACCTAAGGTAAAGTTTGAAAAAATGTAAGACATAAAATTATCAATATAACCTGTATTTATACATATTGTTATTTTATTGCTATGTATCAAACTTGTATCATTTAGCTACATTATTTCAAAATTATTATTTTATTTATACTTTCAGTCAATATGGCTAAAAGATCAGCTTCAGCAGTATGGGAGTACTTTACAATGTTTCAGGATAGGTTCGAAATAGCTAAATGTAACATCTGCAGTCAGGAAATTAGAAGAGGACCTCCGGGTGGGTGCCACAATTAAAAAATTTTCAACAAAATCTTTAATGGGGCACCTAAAATCAAAACACAAAGACGAACATTCACTAGCAGAAAAGGAGCGGTCAAAAGAAACAGAGAAGAAAAAGAAAATATTGAAAAAAAGAAAAAAAATCTTAATTTTCTAATATTTTGTTTGAAAAATGGTTTTTATTATTTGACTGATTGAGCTGAAATTTTCAGTATATATGTATTTTTTCCCGAAGTTCTAAGTTGATTTCGAACATTTTTCTGAGTCTAACGGTTTGAAAGATATTTGGACGCAAAGTTGAAAAAAAATGAATAGTGGGACCACTAGTCCTCATGAGCTGAAAATTTAACTGAATAATCTTAGCCTCAATTTCTTGCATTAGTGGGAACAGATTTTTGATATCACGTCTAGAAAAAAATTATAAGCAAAAAAAATATTTAAAAAAAAAAAAAAAAAAAAAAAAAAAAAAAAAAAATTAATTAATTAAAAAAAAAAAAACGCTACCTACTAATTTTTATATTTTTGAATATTGTTTAGACGATGGACAGGGTAGCAACTTTTATTTAGTGCATTATTAAATACTGTTTGCTTCAAGCGAGATATAGCCTCTCAAACTTTGGGAATTTTTGAAATTTGGTCAAAAATGAATCTTTTTTGAGAGGCTATATCTCGAAACCAGCGAATCGTATCGAATAAAGTATAGAGAGGAATTTGTAGCCCCATCCCTCTTCTATATACCCACCAAAAATAAGAAATGTTATAGTTGTTGTTGTTTTATTTTATTTTTATTTTTTTTTTATTTTTTTATTTTTTTGTCCGAAAAGGTGGATTTAAAAAAAAAAAGTTCGATAGTTGTTCACTTTTGGGATTATAACATTTTTTTCTATAACTCTGAGGACAAAAGTCTGTTGGAAGCTTTTGTAGCCCATAGAATTATAAATATTCATTCTAAATTTCAGGTCATTCCGAAAAGTGATTTGGCCCCACCATTCTTTTGAAAAAGGGTCAAATTTCCCCCAAAAAAATTTTTTTTAACAGTTGTAGACTCAGAAAAACGCTAGAAATGGACTTTTTCACCGGGGAAAAAGCTATATACAATGAAAATTTCAGGAGAATCTGTTGAAAATTTTAAAAAATTTTGAAATTAGACCGTCTTAAGTATAATTTGCCATTTTAACACCGGCAGGCAAACCCCGGTTTTCCCAGATTTTTTAATATATATATATATATATATATATATATATATATATATATATATATATATATATATATATATATATATATATATATATATATATATATATATATATATATATATATATATATATATATATATCTCACCAAGCTCCGAATGTTAGGGCTGTGCCCTGTCATTTGTGAAGCCTCTCTATGCAAATCTGTTTCGATAACGACTATCCGTCTCCACCGTGTCCAGAGTTCTTCCTCTACTCTCCACGGCATCTTCCCGATGGTGTTCTATTTCGCGGACACCAGTTGTAAAACCCCGCTGAGTAACTATTATCCTCCATCCTTCTCATGTGACCATACCATCTCAATTGTTCCCTCTCTACTAGCTCCTCAGTTGGTTTCACAAGCATTTCTTGTCTAATTTCCTCGCTTCTCCTACGCTCCCATTTCTTCACTCTCAGCACTCTCAGCATTCTCATCTCAGCAGCCATAATTCTCCTTCTTGTCTTTGTGGTAAGAGTCCACACCTCCAAACCATGCATTACGACCGGTCTCAACAAGGTAGTATACAACAGAGCCTTAACCTTTCTCAGTACGTGTATATTCCTCATGAAAGGGAATAATTGTCCCATTCCCTTGGAGAATTTATCTACTCTTTCCTTAATCTCGCCCGCCATTTCTCCATCACTGTTCACAGTCACGCCTAAGTATTTAAACCTTGTCACACTTTTTATCCTCTCTCCACCCACCTCTGTCATGAGGTCTTCATGCTCCCTTTCGATTTTCATCACCTCAGTCTTGGTCTTGTTCATTTTAAGGTCCTCTCTATGCAATTCGTCCCTCCACACCATCAACACCATCTGTAATGTAACTCTTTCATCAGTCACTATCGAAATGTCATTAGGGTATGCCATCACCACTCCCAACTCCTCTGAAATACCGCTTTTACGGATGCACTTATCCATACATATGATAAACAGTTGCGGGGACAGGACACCTCCTTGTCTGACTCCAGCACCAACAACAAACCAATCGCTCAGTCCCTGTGCTGTTCTGACAGTACTTTCAATTCTTGCATAAAATCCTCGTATTACTCTCAGCAACTTGGATCAACTTCATAATATAGGTCCGCCAGTGTCCCACAATTTTTCCCTTGGCACACTGTCAAACGCCTTCTCCAACTCGATGATGGCCACGTAAATCTCCCTATTTCATTTCCAGTTCTTCTCAATCAACGTTTTCATTGTAAATAAAATGTCCTTGGTTCCTCTTCCTGGTTTAAATCCATGTTGTGCTTCATTCAACTTGTGCTCCTCACTGAAACTCAACCTCTTCTCCAAAACTCTTTCGTATATCTTCAACGAATGAGGCTGCAATGAAATTCCCCTATAGTTGGAACGTTCTGCCCTATCCCCCTTAAAAAGTGAACTCCCATTAAACATTCTCAACACCCACTCCTCTACCTCTCTACCCAATTTGAGGATTTCAGCGGGTAAGCCATCGTTCCCAGGACTCTTTCCATTCTTCATTTCTCAGTACTACCTTCACTTCCTTCAATGTTATCTCGTGTTGCTCATCTTGCTGGCCACACTCTACCCTCTCCTGTCGATAGTTATCAATTTCTCACACAATCTGTTTCAAACTTCTTCCGGCTCTTGTCTCTATCTACCCTCACTATCTTTTATAAATTGGATAGTAGACGAGTCTTGACCTCTGTATTTCTTGGCTGTGTTGCATATGATTTTTTTTTGTTCCAGTCATTTCTATCCTAAGATGTTCACTTATTCGCTCCATGACTCTTCCTTTGCAATCCTCTTCAGTCTCTAGGTGCTATTTCTTCGTTGGACATATTCTACTCTTTGTCTCCTGATTTCTCTCTCTCTCCCATCCACTTTCTAAACATTTTGTTTTTCTCTCTAACAGCCCCACAAACTTACTCCGTCTACGAAGCTGTTATCTTACCTTTAGCATTCACTCGTTTCGTTTTTAGTACCTCCATAGCACATGTCTTTTGTTTTTCTAAAAATGTTGATCTGTTAAATAACCTCCATATCTGGATTCGAACAATTAAGAGTTTGTTTCAAAGTAAATCTTTTCCCATTGTATCATCAAGCAAGCAACTATATATATATATATATATATATATATATATATATATATATATATATATATATATATATATATATATATATATATATATATATATATATATATATATATATATATATATATATATGTGTGTGTGTGTGTGTGTGTGTGTGTGTATGTATATATATATATATATATCCTCTGGTGGTCAAGGTAGGAGGCCTACCGAATTCCACCAGAGTTGGAAAAATTCTATTCTGGTTGATGGAGGCCGACATGTCCAGATACACGGCGTTTTAAAGTATGCAAGTCAAAGGAAGTTGGGAAAACAGATAAAGGGAGTGTGTTCCAGACTTTACGAGTAGAGTATATGTAAGATTGAGCATAGCGGTTAAGTCTGGGGTCGGAGAGTTGGACTGAGAAAGGATGAGACTGTGTAGAAAGGCGTGTCGCACGAGCTCTTCCCAAGGGAGGGTGTATGCGACGAGAGAGTTCAAAAGAGAAGTGTCCGTTATAATAGAAATAGTTTAGAGAGAGTGACGTAACAATTTGACGTGCAGCAAGAGATTGGAGAGAGTTAGTAAGAGCAGTTGAGGTGATGAGGCAAAAAGCCCTAGACTAAACCTTGTCAAGGAGAGCTGTATGAGTGGAGCCACCCCAGATGTGGGAGGCATATTCCATACAGGGACGAACAACATTCCTATGGAAAGCAAGCAACTGGGGTGGTGTGAATTAATTCTGAATGCGTCTCAGAACACCCAACCTCTTAGAAGCTTATTTAGAGAGAGAGAAATAATGTGATCTTTCCAAGAAAGATTACGAGAAAAAAATACACCGAGAATATTAAGAGCGGATGAAGGTTTGAATTTTGTTTTCGAAGAAGTTATCACAGTGTGGAAGATTGTGTCGAATGGAGAGATGGAGGAACTGAGTTTTTGAGGCTTTGAAAACTACCATGTTTTCTCAGCCACAATTGGATATAGGTGAAAGATCAGATGTTAGTTACTCCTAGGCTCCCCTTCTCAAGTCTATTTACTGCTGTTGGGATGGACGTCTTTCAAAGTGAAAAAAAGTAATGAAGGGTGGAGTCATCAGCAAAGGAGTGGATAGGAGATGAAGTAATAGAAAGATCATTAATGAAAAGCAGAAAAAGTATTGGGGATAGAACAGAACCCTGAGGAACACCACAATTAATAGATTTAAAAGAAGAACGATGGCCGTCTACAACAGCTGCTATAGAACGACCAGAAAGGAAATTAGAGAGAAGATTACAGGGAGAAAGATAGATACCGAAAGAGGGAAGTTTAGAAATCAAAGCTTTGTGCCAGACTCTACCGAGGGCTTTCGATATGTCCAGCACGACAGCAAAGGATTCACCGAAGTGCCGAAGAGCGGAGGACCAAGAGTCAGAGAGAAGGGAAAGAAGATCATCAGTAGAGCATTTCTTACGAAAGCCATACTGGCGATCATAGATAAGAATAAGTTTCCAAATATTCCAATTAAGGATAGATTCGAAAATTTTACAGAGAACGGAGGTCAAAAAAATGGGACGATAGTTGGAGGGTTGAGAGGAATCCCCCCACCTTTCTTCGGCGCAGGCTGAATGAGAGAACGTTTCCAGCATAAAGGAAGGTCGAAGTAGAAAGACAAAGACGAAATAGTTTACCAAGGCAGGGTGCAAACTCGGAAGCACAAGTTTTGAGAACTACAGGAGGAAGATGCACTAACTGCTCAAGGTGGTTTTGGATAGCGAAATGGAAGGCACGTTCACTAGCTGTATCATGAGAACTAGAAGAAAGTCATTGGCAGTGGTGAATATTGAAATCTCCTAATATGATGATTTCAGAGAAAGGAGAAGAGAGAATGTGCTCTATTTTGGAATTAGATAGTCGAAGAATTTAGGATAGTCAGCAAAATTAGGAGATAAATAATCAGAACAAAATGAATTTTGTCGTAGAATGGCAAGAGAGCCTAAGCCACAAGGTGGAAAATTCGGAAGATTCGAAATTAGAGGAACGAAAACAAACATCATTGCACGCGTATGCGCAACATCCGCCTTTGGCTGAAAATTGAGGATAGAGACAATAGGAAGAATCAGAAAAGGGTTTGCCATCAGAAGGCTCAAACATCAGACAAATTGGAAATTGGAATGAAGACCGCGAATGTTACAGAAATTAATGAAAAAAAAGACCCGTGAATCTGGAACAGCCGGCTGCAAATTCCTAGTGGCACCAACTCTCATATATATATATATATATATATATATATATATATATATATATATATATATATATATATATATATATATATATATATATATATATATATATATATATATATATATATATATATATATTTGGATTTGCATTTTGGCTTGTAAAAGATTCAACATCACTTGAGGCGAAAATTAAGAGGAAAGCGAAAGGAACCAGGGGGTGCTGCCACACTCTTGAGCATATTTTGAAAGGTTAACTTCCAAAAAGAAAGGAGAGAATAACCCCCTTTTTTGCTTCTTTTATGACTACAAAACTTTATACAACTTACATTTTGAGTGCAAAATATGATTTATTGTGCGTTCTCAAGCTCTTTCCTGATCTTTCTTTCAACCGAAAAACCACAAACCACTTACGTTTTGTTCACGGCAGGTGCTTTTACGCATGTTCGCAAGCTCACTGATGTGCCGCATTGGTTTGGCAATCACTTTGACTCCCTACCATTTTCTTGGCCCTCAATTTTGTTCCTTCGGTACCATGGCACGGATGACAGACTCTTTTTCAATGCTTCATTGCTAAATTTTTCTGAGGGTCGTAGCGCTGAATTTATCTTTCATTTGGGATCGGAGCCCTTTCTGAATCCTGAGAAACCTTCATTTTTGACTTGATGGATGGTGGAGTAATCTTTTTTTCTGTTTATTTAACTTTTTCCCTTTCCTTCAGTATCAAATCCTTCCCTTTTCACGATCCAGTACCTTCCTTGCTTTATGGTCCCATACACTTCTTAACATGAACTTCTTAAACATTCCCATTTCACTGTCCAAAACCTTTTCGGTTTCGTGGACCGGTGACTGCATTTCGCAACTTTTTGTATTCCCTTACCCCAAGTTTAAGGTATTTTCACTCGCTAAATCAAGCAATATGGTAAAATGGACATTCCTCATAACTCATATTGTCTTAGGACAGGTGCCAGAGACTTCAAACAAGCATCACACTCCACCTGCTACTCTCTCGTGCACTCAATTTGGCATTTTGACATCATCGAAACCAAGCAACCAGAATACAATTACGTCGAAGTCGTAGTCAGAGCTAGATTGAAGATCAAGCGGATTCTAAAGTGTATGTCCTCTAAGATGCCATCCGAAGGATAAGTTTTTCAAATATTGCCCACGAGTTTATCACCCAATTTACACCAAAATCGCTCCTTTGATATTTTTCTTCCAGAAAAAATCACTATTTTCCTCCACTTTTATTTGTTTTATAAGCATTTCTCTACATTTTTATTGTTTTTTCTCTCTTTCGAAAGTGTTTTAAGGATTTCCTTTATATTTGACCAAAATAGGCGGTATCACATTATTCATTATTATTATTATTATTATTATTATTATTTTAATTTATTATTACTAAAGAGTTCTTAAAAAAGTATGGAAGAGTTTCTTTCCTCACGTAGAATAAATACGAAGAAATAAATCCATTTTGCAATTTCTCTAAGGTAAAACTTTCAAAATTCTGTAATGGAATATAATGGATTTACCATTATTTCCCTTCCTGTAATTTATATATATTATATATATATATATATATATATAATATATATATATATATATATATATATATATATATATATATATATATATATATATATATATATATATATATATATATATATATATATATATATATATATATATATATATATATATATATATATATATATATATATATATATATATATATATATATATATATATATATATATATATATATAGCGGGAGAAAGAAGCTCCATCTGAAACAATGAAAATACCCCATAATGTGTGTTATCCATGGAGTGTTAGGTTTTACTGGTGCTTTCCCCTGCACTCCGTTACCTTCTATATCGTACCATACTTATTCTATGATCGTACCTTCTTCGCTTTATCTTCTCAGAGAGTATCTTCAGCATACCTTTGCCTTTACACTGGAATGCCTCAAACTCTCACCTCCATCCCACTTCTTCACATGTCCTTCACAGACTTAAAAGCAAATCTTCAAACATTATCTTTGAAAAGAAAAAAGATTTAAAATGGAGAAGCATGAGCATGTCACGGAGATGTTTGGAGGGGCGGCATCCAAACAATATCTACCCCTCACCTTACCATTACTCCGGTAATGGGGTTAAAAACACTAAGACTTAGGCACCGACTTGCCTTTGAACACGATTCTTTTTCTTAATTTCTGCCACATTTATAAAAATTTCTGCTCTGTTGGGCACTTCCTCTCATATCTATATTTCTCTTGTTCTTGATAGAAATACGGTTGCTTGAGCGTTCCAACCGCAACCCTTTCTCTGTTTCCTCTTACTGTCTCAATCGACAATTTTCAGATAAGGCTATTGATCATATGTCCCCTATAATGTGGTTTGTGATTTGTTGTCGTGTCTATAATTTTGAGCCTTCAGAATTATTCTCCTTGTTGCTTAGACTTTCTTTCCAACCTACGCCTTATTTATTTTTTTCTGTTTATTTATCTCCTAACTTTACCGACTGCCTTAAATTCTTCTACTATCAAAACTCCAAAATAGCGTACATTCTTCTTCTCCTTTTTTGTACAATCAGCATTTTTGATGATTCCAATGTTCTAAGCTGCCAATGGCTTTCTTCTAGTTCTCAAAATCACTGATGAACTTACCTTCCATTTCTCTGCCCAAATTAACCTTGATCAAATGGTGCAGTTCCTTATTCGTGTCTACAATTGTTTTGAATAAAGATTGCTGGATTCCACTGAAGACCTATAATGTTTTTGGAAGATGCTACCCTATTAAAGAGGAAATTCAATAATCAATGGTTGGAGACATATTTTCTTGACTGGCATACTCTAAGTGCCTAATGGGAGCATTTGGCAAGTTTTTTATTTTATATCCACCAAATAAAACTTCGGTCAGAGGGGTTATGAGCCTGTGATAATAAGACCTTTCACTAAATATAAAGATGCTCATGAGATTTGTAAGAGACATGCAAACACCAAGTGATGTGTTAAGTAAGCTGAGTGAGTAAGCTATTGTTAAAGCTGCCAAAGTATTAGTACAGAACGAGCCGGTAGACATCCAAATTGACCAGTTTTCTAAGAAATAATAAAAAAAATAAAAGCTATCTTCAATAATTTCATGTGACATTTTCGGGTACACACGATTTATCGCTTCTTGGTAAGAATCATGACGAGGAAGCGCTGAAAGATTTGTGCCGTTTACGAATAGTTGGATTGGCATTTAAAATCCTTCCCAGCGCTATTTCATTTTGAACCACTATGGCTTAGTGGTAACGCGCAGACTTACCATCTTAAAGGTCGTTGGTTCGATTCCTATAGCAGGCATCAATATTTTACAGTTTTTATATGGAATTAGTCTGATAGAGTTATAGCGGACTTTAAACTTTGAGATTTTCTCTAAATAACTGTCTGCGAGTGGGGGGTTCGACCTTTAATCTCATTACCCTCTGCCTGAGTCGCGGTCGGAGGAGTCCTGTTGGATTGGCGTTTATAAGCCTTCCCAGCAGTATTCTTTTTTGAACAGCCATGGCTTAGTGGAAACGCGCAGACTTACCATCTTAAAGGTCGTTGGTTCGAGTTCTATAGCAGATATTAATATATTACAGTTATATATATATATATATATATATATATATATAATATATATATATATATATATATATATATATATATATATATATATATATATATATATATATATATATATATATATATTATAAACGCTGTCGTTGGTACAATTATCCTTGTTCTTAACTGAAACTTAGGCGTTTGAGTGGTCTGACACAAACTTTACTCTGTTAACGATAATGTTGTTATTTGTTCTCGTGTATCTAATTTGGAGTTTTCTGAATTCTCTAATTTATGACTTAAGCTCTCTTTCAATTCTGCAACTAAATTTATTTGTTTTGTCTATATTTCACCTAATTCTACTAACTTTAAAATATTCTTCTACTATTTAAACTCCAACAAATAGAACGTATT
The DNA here is from genome assembly GCA_009176605.1 of Armadillidium nasatum. Taxonomy (NCBI): domain Eukaryota; kingdom Metazoa; phylum Arthropoda; class Malacostraca; order Isopoda; family Armadillidiidae; genus Armadillidium; species Armadillidium nasatum. The sequence continues at coordinate 33,343 of SEYY01004831.1, forward strand.
CTTTCATATTCTTTCTTCAAAATCATCATTTAGGTGATTTATATGTTCACCACGGTAAGTGGATTTCATCTAACCCTCAAGATCCAGCTCTTAAACTCACCTTCTTTTTCTATTGAGAACAACCTTGAGCAGCTGGTGAAACTTATATTTGTAATCCTCGCCGTTTTGATTATTAATCGAACATATGTATGGAGGTATACATTCCATGTTCTTTCCTAATTAAATCTAACACACCTTAGTATAACTCCTCTTGTTCTCCTGCTTGCTATTCGTTGAAGTGACTCTGCCTTCAGGGACTACCGTCGTCTTCAAACTCACTTCTACGTGGTAAATGCAATAATATATATTTTTCCTTCTACTAGAGTTGAACTCTTCGCTCTGACAATTTACTCTAATTCAATTTCAGATAGCTTCGAAGTCACTTCTTCTGATTTTACCCCCATCAACTCATATATGGATAAAATTGTAATTTCTTCTAAACATAACATTTCTGTTCTCTTTTAGCTTAACACTAAGGTGTGTAGTCCTGATGGTATCACTCCTATAGTTCTCAAAACTTGCGCGTCTCTATTTCCTTAATCTCCTTTCTTTTTAAAGTTTTCGAAACTATAATTAACAGGAAGATTTGGAAATGTCTCAACTCTTTTAATCTTATCTCTGATGACTAGTTATGTTTCGTAAAAAAAAAAAACTCTACTGGTGATCTTTCCCTTCTCCCTGACTCTTGGTTCTCCACTCTGCGGCATTTCTGTGAATCTATTGTTGTCGCGCTAATCACATGGAAAAGCTTCAATAGAATCCAGTATAAAGTTTTGATTTTAAAACTTTCCACATTCGAATCTATACTTCCTTGTGTGAGCTGCTCTCCGACTTCCTTTCTATTCGTTCTGTAGTAGCTGTTGTAGGCGGTCAACGTTTTTAATTTAAATCAATCAATAGTGGTTGGTATTCCTCAGGGTTCTGTCCTATTCCAACACTTTTCTGCTCTTCATTACAGACTTTTCAATTACTTCATCATCTATCCACTCTTATTCCGATAGCTTTACCGTTTTTTACTCCTTTCAGATTGAAAGACGCCATTCCCAACAGCAGTTAATTGACGTAAGGAGAGTGTTCTTGGAGCAACTAACCTCTGATCTTTCTCGTATTTTAAATTGGGATAGGAAAAAAAACATGATCCTTTTCAATGCATCAAAAACTCAAAAACGATTATGACATCTTCGAAAACGCACGACTCAAACCTTCGCTTGTTCTTAATATTTTCGTTGTATGCTTTTTCTCTTCATCTTTCATGGAAGGATCACATTATTTTTCTTTGGAAATGAAAACTGTAGTTCTGTCGACATTACGGGAAAGATCAGTAACCTCAGTAGAAAAAACTGAACGAACTCAGCATATTATTGGGCTATTAAAATTTCGAATATGTTTTTAATTCAGAGTGAATAATAGGAGATAAACTTTTTCTTCCTCGTTTTAACAAATATTTATATTCAAGATTTTAGATTTGCAAGTAATTTGCAAGTTTATGATTATTGTGTATTTTCCTCATTTTTAAATTGATAAAAATTTAGAAATGTAGTATGGAAGGATTGATTATGAAAAGGGAGGCTTGACTACCAGGAAGACTTTTGCAGCCATTATATATATATATATATATATATATATATATATATATATATATATATATATATATATATATATATATATATATATATATATATATATATATATATATATATATATATATATATACACTCATGAGCTCTCCTGCTCTTACTAACTCTCTCCAATCTCTTTCTGCCTGTCGAATAGTTGCTCCACTCTCTCTTTCTCTCGCTATATATATATATAATATATATATATATATATATATATATATATATATATATATATATATATATATATATATATATATATAATTATATATATATATATATATATATATATATATATATATATATATATATATATATTGTTTACTTTCAGAAAGTAAGCATTTTAGTGGACCATTGTATTGAAGGCCTGCCAAATAGCGCGAAAAACCTTGAACATTGCGTTGACAGACATTACTGGGTCCTTAAATCAAACCCTCATAAGCTTCTTGGTACAACTGGACCTCTCCAAATCGGAGGCTTGGCACATGAAGTTCCACTCATGGAGCATCACGGATGGTCTTCACAGCCGTCCGGGGAATCTCTCGATGGTTGCATTGCTGAACTTAGAATAGATTCAGAGGTAATATTTAGTTTAGTTGTATAGTAAGTTATGTATAAATTATTGGAATAACTTTTAATATATGTCTTTATCCTAAAATCTATAAATATAAGAAAGGCAAGTGGCACGGATAGCGTTTCTCCTCGTGTTTTGAGGGAGTGTGCTTCCGAGCTGCGCCTTTCCTCATTGAATTCTACTATCTATGCCTTAATACTAATAATTTTTCTCAGTGCTGGAAGCGCCGAAATGTCCAACCGATTCTAAAAAAAGGTAGCCACTCTTAACCTTCTACCTAAAGTCTTTGAATCTCTTCTGAACTCTCATTTTTTTGATCATTTGGAATCTCACTCCTTCACGGCCTTCGACGCTCGAGATCTACTGGTGACATACTTTCCTATCTTGCTGATCTATGGTCTTCTCCCCTAAGGGACTACGTTGAGTCTTGTATGGTTTCACTTTACATATCCAAGGCTTTTGACCGGGTATGGCATGCGTTGCTGCTCTCTAAGCTCCCTTAGTTTGGGTTTCCTCCTTCTTTTTGCTTACTCATGTATAGTTTCTTCTCAAATCGCTCGATGTTATAGTACTTGTTGATGGAGCGACTTCTTCTTCTACTCTATTAATTGTGGTGTTCCTCAGAGTTCTGTTCTATCTCCTACTTTATTCTTACTTTTCATCTTACTTACTATTCTTACTCTGTTCATTCTTATGCCGATGACTTAACTCTCCATTCTTTTACTCATTTCAAATCTGCTCAAACTTTTTCTTCTAGAGTTGCTTCTCGTCTTCAACTTTCCGATTTCATTCTTGCCGATCTGGATGGGATTTCCAGGTGGAGCCACCCCAACCTTGTGAAATTCAACTTTTTGAAAATTCGACTTCTTCACATCTCTCTCTCAAAAACATCTCCCAACTTTCCTATCTTCTTCGACGGCTCTCTCGTCTCACATGTGAAGAACATAAATATTATCTTGGAAACCTCATATCACAACGGTTGCTAAGGTAGCCTCAAAAAAGCTGAGAGTTCTGTTCAGATTGCGGGAATATTTTTCATCTGAACAGTTATCCTTATTATATTAGGGTCTTATTCGTCCTTGAATGTAGTGCTTTTCTCTCATTTGGAGTGGTTCCGGTTTCACCCTTCTTTTAGATAAGGTAAAGTCTAATGCTTAAGATACTAATAAACTGTCCCGTACTTTCAAACTCCCTTAAATTCTCTTTCTCTGAGACGTGACGTTGGAGCACTCCCTCTTTTCTATAGGAACTATAACGCCAGGTGCTCGAATGAGTTGACCTCTCGCATTCCACCACCATTGCGTCACCTCTCAGCACAAAGAGTGCCTTGCTTGCACAAGAATTTTGTGTGAGCACAGCAAACTCTAGACTTGTTTGTTGTGGTACCTACTTATTTCCTTCTCTTTAAATCCTCTATCTGCGCCCACATGAGGGTGTCTATTCTAGGTTCGGGATTGGGTGGGTGTTTTTTTTTTTTTTTTTTTTTTTTTTTTTTTTTTTATCCATTAATTATATCCCTTCCTTTGAAAGGGCTCTCATTGTAAGTGGTGGTAGCATATATATATATATATATATATATATATATATATATATATATATATATATATATATATATATATATATATATATATATATATATATATATATATATATATATATATATATATATATATATATATATATATATATATATATATATATATATATATATATATATATATATATATATATATATATATATATATATATATATATATATATATATATATATATATATATATATATATATATATATATATTGATAGCGGTTATGATACATAACTGTTTCGTATTTTTTTTAAAAAATAAAAATAACGATATCGGAATGTAATTTAAAAAAAAAATAAAGAATATATATATATATATATATATATATATATATATATATATATATATATATATATATATATATATATATATATATATATATATATATATATATATATGGGTGAGGGAAGTAGCGCCCCCGAGGCGATGAGATTACCTCTATTGGGTAAACAGGATGTTAAGGGTACTTTCCATCTCATCCCGTTGCCCAATGGTTCGCTCATTTTCGCGCTCACCTTCTTCTACCCGAAGTAGGCTCTCCTTTACACTCATGAAACATTAATACTAACTCATCCTTTTTAAAAAAAAACAAATCACTAATGGCGTCAACTTCGGTAGCCTTGGAGAAGCCCTGGGGGGTGGCTTCCAAAAGTAGCCCCTCATCCACCCCTTCCCCCGTTACCACTTGGAAGTTGGAAGCCTCCGGTGATGGGTTAGGTGCCACCAAGACTATGCAGCCGGCTTGCCCTGATGCATGGTCTATTTTTTTCATTAATTTCTATAACATTCGCGATCTGAACTTCAATTTCCACTTTGTTGAACATCACCTTTCTTCTTCTAGACCTCACCACTTATTCTTAATCAGATTTTGAGCGTTCTGACAGCAAGCCCTATTCTGTTTCCTCTTATTGTCTCTATCCTCAATTTTTAGCCAAAGGCGGTTGTTATGCATACGTGCGCAACGATGTCGTTTGTTCTCGTGTCTCTAATTTAGAGTTTTCCAAATTTTCCACCTTGTGTCTTAGGCTATCTTGCTATTTTATGATTAAATTTATTTTTCCTGTTTATTTATCTCCTAATTTTACTGACTATCCAAAATTCTTCGACTATTTAAACTCCAAAATAGAGCATATTCTCTCTTCTCCTTTCTCTGAAATCATCATATTAGGTGATTTCAAAGTTCACCACCGCAATGGCTTTCTTCTAGTTCTCATGATACAGCTGGTGAACGTTCCTTCCATTTCGCTATCCAAAACGACCTTGAGCAGTTGGTGCAGCTTCCTACTCGTATCCCTGATTGTCTTGCAGATGAAACCAACATTCTAGACCTTTTCTAACTTCTAATCCTTCTCTTTATACTTTTAAACTCGTTGCTCCTCTGGGTTTATCCGATCACCTTCTTATCTCTGTATTCTCTTCTATCTCTTCAAGTGTTTCGCAGGAAAACCCCCCTTCTATTGAAAGGAATCGTTTGTGGCGCTTCGGTGCCGCAAGCTGGTTGGACTTAAGGTCGTACGTTTTTGATTTTCCATGTAATTATTATTGCTACCGTAGGAGGGGTTCCTCGGAGTGTGCAGAACGCATTACCGAGGTGATTCTCTCTGTCATGGAGGCGTACATTCCATTTTCTTTCCCTCATACTAAACCTAACAGACCTTAGTTTAACTCTGCTTGTTCTCTCGCAATCCGCAGCAGGGATGTTACCTTCAGGGATTATCATTGTCTTCAAACTCCAGAAACTCAGCAATTTATATTTCATCTCGGAATTGTGAAAAATCTACCCTTCCTAATACTAGAAACGCTTTTCTCCGTAGAAAATGTAATAATCTTTCTGGTTCCTCTTCTTCACGTTCTTTCTGCCATTTTGCAAAAAAATGTCAACTCTAACTTTGCTTCTACCTCTTTGCCTCCTTTAGTATCTTCCAACGGCACAGATGCTGTTTTACCATACTCTGAAGCTGAACTCTTCGCTCAAACTTTTGTCTCTAAAAACTTGTGAGGATATCCTCCTTCAACCTCAACTCAATTAGACTAAGCATTAGGCTTTCATTTCCAACTCATTCATTAAATTAATTTTTGAAGATTTCTGAGCTTTTATGAGAATACTAAGGTTCCAAGGGTATTCCTCCAGTATTTCTCAAAATTGTGCTTCAGAGCTTGCACCCTATTTTGGTAAACTTTTTCTTCTCTGTTTCTCTACTTCAACCTTCCCTTCTTGCTGGAAACGTGCGCTCATCCAGCCTATGCCGAAGATAAGGGAGACCCCTCTCAACCCTCTAACAATCGTCCTATTCCTTTAACCTCCGTTCTCTCAAAAGTTTTCGAATCAATCCTTAACAGGAAGAATTGGAAACATCTCAATTCTTCTAATATTATCTCTGATCGCCAGAATGGCTTTCGTAAGAAACCCTCTACTGGTGATCTTCTTTCCCTTCTCTCTGATTCTTGGTCCTCTGCTTTTCGGCATTTCGGTGAATCCTTTGCTGTCGCTAAGGACATATCGAAAGCCTTTGATATAGTCTGGCACAAAGCTTTGATTTCTAAACTTCACTATTTCGTTATTTATCATTCTCTCTGTAATCTTCTCACTAATTTCCTTTCCGGTCGTTTTATAGCAGCTGATGTAGACGGCCACCGTTCTTCCTTTAAACCTATTAATAGTGGTGTGCCTCAGGGTTCTGTCCTATCCCCAACACTTTTTCTGCTTTTCATTAATGACCTTTTCTCTATTACCTCTCTCCTATCCACTTCTATGCTGATGACTCCACCCTTCATTACTCCTTCCATTTCGAAAGAAGTCCCTCCCAACAGCAGTTGATAAACTCGAGAAGGGTAGCCTTGGAGCAACTAGCCTCTAACCTTGGGGCAGAGAAAAAGCAAGGTTGTTTTCAATGTCTAAAAAACTCAGTTCCTCCATCTCTCCACTTGACACAATCTTCCACACAGCTATGATGTCTTTTTCGAAAACACAAAACTCAAATCTTCATCAGCTCTTAATATTCTTGGCGTATCCTTTTCTCTTGATCTTTCTTGGAAAGATCACATTACTTCTCTTTCTAAACAAGCTTCTAAGAGGTTAGGTGTTCTGAAGAGCCTTCAGAATTAATTCAAGACGCCAAAGTGGCCTTCTCTCTATAGGGGTGTTGTTCATCCCTGAATGGAGTATGCTTCACACATCTGGGGTGGTTCCACTCATACAGCTCTCCTTGAAAAGGTGGAGTCTAGGGCTTTTCGTCTCGTCAGCTCTCCTGCTCTTACTAACTCTCTCCAATCTCTTTCTGCCTGTCGAATAGTTGCTCCACTCTCTCTTTCTCTCGCTATTACAACAAACACTGCTCTTCTGACCTCTCTCGTCACATACCTCTCCCATTGAGAAGAGCTCGTGCGACTCGCCTTCCTACACAATCTCATCCTTTCTGTGTCCAACTCTCCGACTCCAGACTTAACCTTTATGCTCAATCTTACATATACTCTACTGGTAAAATCTGGAACACACTTCCTTTATCTGTTTTCCCAACTTCCTTTGGCTTGCATACCTTCTAACTCCGTGTGTCTGGACTTGTTGGCCTATTTCGGTCAAGATAGGAATTTTACAGCTCTGATGGAATTTGGTAGGCCTTCGGCTTTTGCCCACTGGAATATATATATATATATATATATATATATATATATATATATATATATATATATATATATATATATATATATATATATATATATATATATATATATATATATATATATATATATATAGTAGTATGGTGCCAAATTTTCAGATAGTCGTAGTGTTAGTGTCAATTGGCATCTGGGTGAAAGTCACCCTCGATGATGATGTCACACACGTGTTCAAGTACACACATACACCTATCACTGTGACGTCATCCATCCGCCATCTTGGATTTGACCACGATGTTTTCATCTCCACCATCTTCTATATTTCTTGACCAAATGGATTTCTGCCATCTTTATCACCTAGTTTCAACCATCTGGATTCTTCTTCTTGACCACGTAGTTTTCATCCACTTTGAATTTTCTTGAGGGAGGGGAAAGTGAGAATGTTTGAGGGATGCTGTATAACGGTGGTTATGTATGGCAGTGAAGTATGGAGGTTGAACGCTGAGAAGAGAAAAAAATAGAAGTTTTCGATATGAAAGGTCTGAGAGCGTTTGTAGAGTTGGTAGGAGAGATAGAGTCACGAATGTTAGAATATAGGAAATGTGTGGATGGAAAAAGAGCATGGTTGAGAGAGCTGAACAAAGTATGCTGAGATGATTTGGACATGTTTGTAGGATGAATGAAGAGAGAATGGCTAAAAAGGTATTTATTTCAGAAGTGGAGGGTGTGAGAGGTAGGGGGAGACCGTGGGGAAGTTAGATGAGTAATGTCAAGGAGTTGTTAAGGAATAGATGGATGAATTGGGAGGAGGGTGTGCGGCTGACAGATAATAGAAATGAATAAAAAAGATTGGTGAAGAGGTGAGTGTTTGGATGGATGTGGCCTGAAATAGCCACAACCCCACGATTGTGGGAAAGTTTATAGGTATTAAAAAAATAATATATATATATATATATATATATATATATATATATATATATATATATATATATATATATATATATATATATATATATATATATATATATATATATATATATATATATATATTTCAGGGGGAACGCGGGTTTTAAAGGAGAAATCGTCACAAACAGATTTGGTTCTTTAAAAGATTTTATTTCTTAATCCTAATTTTAACAAAATATATATATTAAGATTAATAATATTTCTTTTATATATGTTAATTATTGAAGCACCGTAACTCTCCACACTTTTGTACTTTTATATTCTGTTGTCGGAGACCTTTTATAATTTATTAATAATAATTAAACGGTAGTAAATAATAGTCCTAACGTTCGACTCAGGAAGAGAAAGAAAAGAATTCCTTTCATTGGCTCTGTCAGATGCCGAAATGCTTATTTAATGCCCCAGCTTTTTTCTCTCATGAAGGCATGTAAGGTTATGAGAGAAGCTTGTCTCTTATTGGATTATTTGAACTCTGCTTTTATATGGCATTATTATTTCAACTATAAGATTATTATTTTACGACAAAATCTTCATTAATTAATCTAGAAACCTAGCAACATCAAGGATTATAACAATGGTACAATCTACACAATAAGCCATTTTTTTAAAAAAAAGAAGCAATGCATATACAGAGAGAATTCCTGTTTATCACGGAGGTTGGGGGCCAACTTTACTTCAGATTGTTCTTTACTCTCCTCAAAAATTTTCAACCTTTGAAGGTATTTGAAAATTCTTGCTCATGAACTATAAAATTGGAATTA